>JAANBC010000308.1:0-37451 GCA_014621405.1 Stylonectria norvegica
ACTTTCGGTTACGTCAGCCTTCCTGCACCACCCGGCCCGTTACCTCCCGTCGCATCGCGCATCGCATCGCGCATTTGAGCGTCGCAACCCGCCTCAAACGACACTTTTGCGCCCCGTCGCAAAACGTCTTCTTCTCTTCCGCCCTCCCACGCTCCCTCACCGGGTTCGCTCATGTTCCGCTTCTGGAACTCCGATTCTCGGGGATGCGACAAGGCACCACAGCCTATTGCGCATTTCGTCAAGCCGCTTCACTCGACCATTTTCCCTGACATCGCAACCATTACGGCTTCCTACGAGCAGCCTCCCAAGCGGAGGCGGGAGAGCTTCGACAATCAAAGTGAGCCTTTCGCTTCCGAGGTCCCCTGCAAACGGACTAGGCTTGAGGGCGACGCCTGCGATGACTCCTCGGTGTCTTGCGACGAGATGGCGCATTCCGTGTCTGCAGCCAGTCCCTTGGACCGCGCACGCGATGTCATCCACCACCAGTTCGGGCTTGACATTCTGCTCAAGCATGACGAACTGAGGCTCATCAACCAAGAACTCGCTAAATGCCAGGTTGCACTGGAGCAGCTGCGACGCTGTCATCTGATTCCCTATCCCGTCAACTGTCCTACTCCCGACCAGATGCTAGATATCAGTGCTGGCAAGGGCCCCGCGATACAGTCTCGCCCCGGCGAACCTGTACCACGATGGGCGGCTCCCTTTGGTGTTGTCGATGGACCCTACGCAAGACACTATGCCAAGTGGCTTATCCCAGACCCTTCATTCGACGGGATACAGCCCGAGTGGCAGTTTACCACGGAGGCGACACGCGCCAGGCATTCCTTCGCAGAAGGTCGCACGACCAGAAATAGCTTCACTGATACCGGTAGCACTCTCAAAGGTCGTCCAGTGCGTGGTCTCACGGGTCAGAAGCTACAGGCTTTGTCTAACGGCTATCCGCAACCAAAGGAGAAGGCTGGTCCTTGCATCTTGAAGCGAGCCGATGGCCAAACCGTCAAGTTAGTCTGCCTAGACTGCAACCGCGAGAACTTCTCGAGTACTCAAGGGTTCATCAATCACTGCCGCATAGCGCATAAGCGTGATTTCAAGAGTCACGAGGAAGCTGCCGTTCACAGCGGGCAGGCTATCGAGGTCGCCGAGGCAGGTGGCGTTGTTGGAGAAGAAAAAACACCAACAACAGCCTGTTCAACCTCAACCTTAGTGCATCCTTTTGCCCGCACCGACATGTCCGAACAGCAAGCCTATGTTGCTCTGCGATCCAGGATTGCCGATTCACTCAAGCTCTACCATCAAGGCATGCTGCCCGGTGTTACTTGCATTCCCTCCCTTTCTGTCGCCGAAGCAACCTCTGAAAAGAGCCGAGCCCAGGCGCCTTTGGGCTGCGAGTCCGTCGCCGAAACTCCATATCTTTCTAGTCTCATGCAAAGCCGCAAGTTCCACGGTAGTCTTCGCGATCTGGTCGCAGACGCAAGGACCAAGGTGTCACTGGATGATTTTTCTCCTGGCGATGAGTCGGAGTCCACTGAGCTATCAGCATCCGACATCGTTGATGACAAGAGTACACCTATGGCTCGGGTACCCGTCGTCATGCGAGTCCCGGCCAGAAGCACAAACTCCCCAGTCCCAACAGAGCCATCTGGTCGCCCTACGAGCAGCAAGGGCCGCGCACCTCCTGTGTCCTTTGTGACCCCACCCAACTCGGCTATTGGCCTCAAGACCAAACACGCTTCGAACGGCCCTCTTTCTGACGATGATGTCGATATGGAAGACGTTGAACTGAGTCCCAATACCATGGTTAGCAACAATGCACCTTCTCTGGTTAGTGACGACGGGGAATACGACGATTCAGACGACGGATGCTCCGTGTCTGGTGTCAGCGATAACTTGGAAGCCGAATCGGTCTCGGACGTTGCAGAAATCACATTAGATTATGAGCAAGACACTCGATCACTACGCAGAGGCTCAAGCGGTGTTTCCGGCGCAGTCAGGCTTCGCAAGGATGATGCTAAGCATGTCACATTCATCAGTCCTGTGAACAACAACACCCAGGAACGACGGCCCCGTAAGGTCTGAACCCTACTTCGATAATACATGGGCCGGGGCTTCTTCCCCGGGTCACCTCTTTCTCTTGAACATATATTTCAACAAACCCGGCGTTGGTAGACTCGCCACTTGTTGGATTTTCCTCTCTTCTTTGGACCCTTCATTACACACATACTCGATTTTTAGTTACTACTACATGATATATTACTGGAGTCGGCAGGTTGGCTTGCCGTAAATGACCGCGCGGAGGCGGTGGCGCCAAAACACAAACTTCACCAATTTTGGCGTCAATGGGATGGTGTGGGACCGGCGGTAGTCTTTTCTTGCTTTGCTTTGTAGACGAGCGTGTTATTGTATGGTTTTGGCGCTTTGGAGATGGGACAGCCTGAGACTGGGTTCGTGCTATCTGGTTTGCTTCAATTTTTTTTCTGTCTGCGTCTCTTGCTGGGATGAACTTCTGGAAGAAGGCCACTCCGTGTTGTATGATTGCGACGAGCAGTGCACAGAACGCCGATTTGTACAATAGCTAGTATCTGTGTTAACTCTGGTGGCTGGTGAATGCAAAAGACCAAGAAGCTCGGCGTTGAGTAGCACAATCATACAACCAAAGTACACATGTGACCACGGGAGATGCGGAGTGTGGAAATGAGTACTACTGGTAGGGTAGCCTTGGGCTCGTAAGGCCCATGTTGATATTATTCTAAGGTGATTAGAAGAATAAGAATTGCAGCATACTTATAAAGTGTGTGCTTCATCGAGTAATTACCTACTGCCATTTATAGTTCAGTGTTCAGTCTATGTATAACTTAATCCTTTATCCTTGTTCATTATGGCCCCTTGGAATAAGCTGCCCGACGACACTCTTAAAGAACACCCGCAACAACGCCAGCAACAGCCAGCAAAACTCCGCCCACGTTGAGAGCCAACTCAGCAGCACCGCCCGTACTACTCGTATTATCGGCAGAACGTGTAGCGGTGCTGGATACGGAGGTAGAGGCAGAGGACTTATCATCCTCCCCCTCAGAGGAGCTAGTAGTGGTAGCAGCGTCGACGGTGGTCCTAGACGAGCCACTCGACGCTGTCTTGGTGGTCTTAGTAGTGGTGCCGTAGATGGAAGCGTTGGCGCAGAAGATCTTGACTTGGCTCTGGGCGTCTGATGCGCGAGGGTCGTGGGGACAGTTGTTGTAGCAGCTGTGCATAGTACGCAGTTAGTGAATCTAGCTAGCTAAGGACTTCACCAGGTAGGATGCTATATAGGTAGACACTTACGTTGCAACGGCCTCGTAGGCAGCGCAGAGGCAATCGTACTCGGTGGTTCTGCATGCCGAGACCTAGGAGTGATGGGAGTGTTAGGTGGGCAATGTTCTCCCTGGTTCTTTACGATATATGTAGTACGCAATGGAGATACCACGACGCACCTTGGCTGTCTCGGACTCTAGGCAGCGTGTGACGATGTATTCGGCATCGCACTTGGAGTCGTCGTCGCTCTGGGCAGAGACGCCGACGATAGCGAGGAGAGTGATGGGCAGGAGAAACTTCATGTTTGAAAATTATAGACGAAAGGTAGTCTCTAAGAGGTATGAAGGCAAGTTTGATCGATATGACAGTTGACAAAATGAAAGATATTAGTAGAGACAATATTTACTGTGATAAAGATATAGAGAGTATACCCGGAATGGGATCCGGGGTTGACGAGGATAACGAGGAGCTTTTATCGTATTGCCTTCATTGACCCGTCCTACCTACTGCCCATCTATGCACATGTATCACCCGATAACCAGGGGCTTTATGCAGTAACAGCAAGTCTTCAGATCAAATGTACTGCTGAGGCTTGTGCCACGACATCCTTACTTCACTTAGAGAGACGAACAACAGAGAATGGAGGATAAAAGACTGGGAAGAAAAGCTACCTCAGTCGTCTCCACCAGGGTAACTATTTTCCCCCAGCTGTCCAGGTCACACTCAGTCGTCTATTTGAAAAGAAGTGAACCTCGATGTACGATTCCAGTTGTTCCATGTCTTGTTGGCAAGATGCGTTGCGTTCAAGTACCTACCAAGGTAAGGTGTGGAAGTACAAACAGGAACGAGAACGGGAAGCATAGTTTTGCGTGTTGGCACGTTAAGTGGCTGGCGACGGGAATGTTTAGTACCTGCAGTGCTTCGGTAACCGACAAGCTAGTGTTTATCTCAATGCGAATTACGGTTACACGGGAGATGGGCCTTTTCAGATTATCGATGAGGCGTGGGTGGTTAGAGGTTGTATATCATGGATGTCAGAGTTGTTACCCTATTGCTTCTAGGTTTTGCTGTTTTGCTTTCATTCTTAGTCTATGAGTTTCCTGCAAAAGACTAGGTGGCGTCACTGATAACCCCCTTTATCTGCTGTGTCCCGAACTGGCCTCGTATTCATGCGTGCGTTATGTTGTGAATCCTCGGGATGTCGACCCGTCACTGTGCGATGGCCACGACGAGCGGACTGCATATCGGGTTGGGACGATGAGACATGGTACGTGGATGTGCCAATACGGGTGAATGCATATTCGAGGTAGAGCTTCCAGTGAGTGCATGGTCATAAAACCCAAGAATAACCGTCTAGAAAGATGTCTCTCATGTTCATGACGGACAGTTTATGCGTTAATGTATAGTGTAGCCTGACGAGAGTGTGAAAGCCTGAAAGGTAGTGGAGGAGGTTTCAGCTTCAGCATCATGCCTGCTGCCCCGCTAATTACCTGGTACCCCAACTGACGTAACCCGCTGCGTGCTTATGCCCCTCCAAGGCTACAACTTTCCTTATAGCATCCGTAGATCCAATCAATAACAAACACTCACCCACCTCCTAAAAGCTCATGATATATCGTCTTTACCTCTCGCTCACAGGAGACCTCGCATTACAACATTGCCTACACGAGCAAACGACTCGCCATGGCTGCCCCCTCTATCACCATTGACAGGATTCTCGCTGCTGTCCCAGCCACCACTAGAGGGCAGCCCACTCAGCTCTCGGTCGACTCCAAGGGCCAGCGAATAGCTTACGCTGTGAGTTTGGTCTCCTAGGCAATCGCCCACGATACTCTTCCTCAAGAGGGTTCCCTCGAGCCTGTGCTTACGCTCTACGTCCTGCACTGTAGTCCGGAAAGTCAATCTTTGTGCGCAACATCGACGACCCCTCCGTGTCGAAAGAGTACACTGGCCACACCGCCCCTACGACCGTTGCCCGTTTCTCGCCAAATGGATTCAAGGTCGCCAGTGGTGACTCGACGGGTCTACTGAAGGTCTGGGAGCCCGAGAACATCGAAAAGACGCAGGGTGAGTATGGCATAATCTCAGGCCGGCTGAATGACATCGCTTGGGACGGCGAGTCCCAGCGCATCATTGCCATCGGCGACGGTCGGGAACAGTTCGGGCGGTGCATCACAGCCGATAGTGGAAACTCTGTGGGCGAGATTATCGGACATTCCAAGTCGGTCAACGCCGTTGCTGTGAAGCCTCAGAGACCCTTCCGTGCCGCGACGGTCGGAGACGATGGCAACGTCATCTTTTACCACGGAACTCCCTACAAGTTCAACGCCAAGCACAACCTGCATACAGGCTTCGTTCTAGGAGCCGCCTACTCCCCCGATGGCGCCACCTTGGTGACTGTTGGCGCCGACAAGAAAATACAGCTATACGACGGAAAGACGGGAGAGCCAACGAGGCAGATTGGCCAAGGAGAGCACACTGGGAGCATTTTTTCCGTATCCTGGTCACAAGACGGCAAGAAGATTGCGACAGCAAGCGCAGACCAGACCGTGAAGCTGTGGGATGTTGACGCTGGTACCGTAATTCAAACCTGGAAGTTTGGAGATGGTGTCAGTGTGAGCGACCAGCAGGTCGGCGTAGTCTACCCACACGGCCGAACTGACGGTCTCATTATCAGCGTAAACCTCCTGGGCGACCTCCAGTATCTGCAAGAAGGCAAGCCAGAGCCTGTAAGAGTTGTTCAGGGCCACGGCAAGGGTATCACGGCCCTAACCCCTGGCTCAGACGGCAAGGGAACAGAAGCTTGGACCGGTAGCTTTGATGGTCGAATTTGTCATTGGGATATCAAGACCGGCCTTGCCACCGTTGTTGACGGCCAGCCTCACACCAACCAAGTAGCCCAGTTTGCGGCTGCTCCAGGAAAGGCTTACAGTGTAGCATGGGACGACACCCTGAGGACTATCGACGAGTCTGCGAAGACTTTTGTGGGAAGCACCCTCAAGCTACCGGCCCAACCAAAGGGCGCAAGTGCAGCTGGCGGTCTTGTGTTTGTGGCAACCTACGCTGGTGTCTCAGTATACTCGGACGATAAACTGATAAAGGAGGTGTCCTTGGACTACACACCCGGCGCAATCGCCGCATCCGGCTCATTTGTAGCCATTGGTGCTGATGCGAACTCGGTGCGAATCTACAAGTCAAGCTCGAACGGCGACCTGGAGCAGTTGAAGTCCTTGACCAACCCAACCGGTACCATTTCGGCGTTAGCGTTTTCCAAGGATGGCACCAATCTGGCTGCTGGAAATAGTGCTGGAAAAATATATGTCTACAATACGGAGAGCTGGGACCTCGTGGCAGACCGCTGGTCGGCTCACACGGCAACGGTGAAATGCATTGCATGGGACGACACGGGCGCCTACGCCGCGAGCGGAAGTCTCGACACGAACGTCTTCGTGTGGTGTTTGGAGAAGAAGCAGCAAGGAAAGAGAATCAAGGCTTCAAATGCCCACAAAGATGGTGTTTACGGTATCTGCTGGATCGAGGGAGGCCAGATCGCGAGTGCGGGTGGTGATGCAGCCATCAAGGTTTGGAACGTCCAGAACTTGCCGTAGATACCTGGTAGCTTAGAAGATGGCCCAGTTCAAACGACGAACGATGTACGGCAACCTAAAACTGGAAGGATAGATGTCAATTGGAGCAAGAAAGTACATGACCGGGAGCACCTCAGCTCCATGAAAAGAAAGCCCCACGGAAAAGAAAGGGAATATAAAGAACCAGAAACTCCGGTCGAAAAGGCAGTTTGACTGCACGAAAACAGTCGACACTGACCCTCGGAACTTGTCCCCTGAGTCCTGCGCCTAATCATGGACCATCTGAGCATTCTCTTCCTTGGACACCTCCTGAGGAGCGATATCCCACAGTCGCAGCCTGGCGTTCTGCTGCGGCACTTGGTGTGGAGGCCAACGTGTCTTGTTATCTTCGAATAGAAGCTCGGCCTTATCGATGGCTCCTTGAAGGTCCTCGGAGCTGGTAACCTGGGTGAGCTAGCCGACGGGGTGGAATTTATTAGGTAGGGAACAGGCCTACCTTGCGGTACTCATCGTAGCGTAGCCCTCCTTAGCAAGGTGTTGGGCCAGCTCTGTCTGGTGGTCATCCAGAAGTCGAGTGTTTGGCACCACGATAATGGGGATGCCAAGTTTCCAAGCATCGAGAATTGTTCCAGTTCCTGAGCGTTGGTGAGTAGGAACTCTCTCAACTCCAAATGATGTGCCTACCCGCATGTGAGATGATGAGCCCCTGCCTGCGCTTCCCTTGGATGCTTTTGCAGATAGACATTTCTTCCTTTAAGAGATTCTTTCTCACATCGAATACTTCAACGTTAAAGTTGGTGGGCACTTCATCCTTGCGGGATGCAAGCCGGGCACTCGCCCAGGGGACATCTGGTCCACATTGAATATGGAGTTCGGTGAAGCCTTTGAAGCGAAGGAACTGCCAGAAGCTTGGCTCCAGCACCGACTCGGTCAGCTCTTTGAAACCAACCGTAGCGCCGACTGTGACCAGACAGAGGCGATCGAGTGATTTGAATTCTGCCGTCATCTGGAAGAATGGGAGCGTTGGATGCTGCGAGATGCCATTGATACCGGTTTGGGTGGGTGGTCGTGGTTCATGAGGACCCTGCTAGCCGAGTCTAAGCCACGGTGAGGGAGTGCTCACCGAGAACTGGCAAAACTTCGGCATTGGCCATTGCTCGCTGCTTCGTTTTTGGCGTCTAATTTTTTGAAGGTCACGCATCTATCTTCCCGAGAACGATACTCGGCGCAGCCATTGCACTCGAATCAATCCGCAATGGCTTCAGCTTCGGCTGCCGCAAGGCTATGTATTCTGGCTTGCCGAAGGGCACCTCAACGAACCTCTCTTCCCCGGCCACATCACATTGCACGGCAATGCCTCAGCATCCAGCGAGCATTCGGCACCACGACGATACAATTGGCACGTGAGGACAAGCGGAAGAATGGCGAGGAGGATGAGGATAGCATGGCTCCGGTTGTGCTGAAAAAGCTGGACGCGGCATTTGCGGAGGAGGCCACCCCGGAGGGCTTGAGGCAACTGGACGAGCTGGCTAAGGAGAACGGGTACAACACCATCGACGACTACCTGACGAACACGCTGGATCGGACGCCTGGTTGGGCTTCAGAGGATCGGTCTCTGTCGGACGAGTTGATGAGGGACGATATCGGCGAGCGACCCAACAAGCAGTCCTTCTGGTTCGACGACGAGGATCCGGATACGAATACTGAGGAGCATGAGGAGTTTGACGAAGACGACATCACTTCAATGGCGCACGGCAAGCTGGACGAAGTGCGAGAGATGAGACAATACGCCCGATTGGCAGTTTGGGAGATGCCATTGCTATCAAGTAAGTGAAGCACAGCAAAAGCAGAAGCACATCTGCTTGTCAGAAGGCAAGACTAACACCCCGCTGCAGAGCTCGCAAAACCTTTCGCACCCCCCACCGACGGCCAAGTCCTCCGATGGCGCTACACATCCTACATGGGCGAGTTCCACCCGGCAGAGAAGAAGGTGGTGGTGCAGTTCGCCCCCGACGACCTCAAGCTCACACCGGTGCAAACGGACAAGCTGAAGAAGCTGGCCGGCCCGCGGTACAACCCGGAGACGGAGCTGGTCAAGATGAGCAGCGAGAGCTTCGAGCACCAGGCGCAGAACAAGCGCTACCTGTCCAACCTGGTCGACGAGCTCATCGCCGCCGCCAAGGACCCGGCCGACACCTTCGCCGACGTGCCCCTCGACGTGCGCCACCACACCTTCTCGCACAAGCCCCGCTTCCCCAAGAACTGGCGCCTCACCGACGAGCGCCGCCTGGAGCTGGCTGAGATCCGCCAGCGCGCGGCAGTGGAAGATGTGCGCAGGGCCGAGGCGGGGCTGCTGGTCGACGGCGCCAAGGTCATCGACGACTTCCTGATGAACAGGGAGCTGGAGGACCAGCAGAAACAGCAGAAGGTCGCGGAGCTCGTGGCTGCGCCGAGGGCAACGGGCGGGAACCGCGCGAGGAGGTGAAGCGGTGGGGAAGAGCCTGGTATATCAGTGTATTATACGCGATGACGGTGGTCCCGTGGATATGTACGGGGGTGGGTGCTTGTACGATGTAGGTTTAGAGAGGCATTCGACAAGATATGCGTGTAAGTACACTGAGCACATGGAGGAAAATACATCACCCATGACCAGACTTGACACTTCGGCTTTGTGACGATGCGGAGATGTCGAGATGTACGCAAGACATCCCGTCAACTGCGATTGCTGCGCGATGCAGTGGACGTCTTTCGAGACAGCTCTTGAGCACCTGCTCGGTGTTCAGACCCTTCCAGCGGTAGTCTAGATGCACGTAGCTAATTCATGTTCAGGTAGTTTCAGCCGCTTTTTAGTTCTTGATTGCCATGGAACTTCCCCGGCAGCGTCCAGTCAGCGAGGAATACCTTTGATGAAAGAGGACTACGACCAACTCAGCGAATCCAGGGGTTACTTCCAAAACCCTTCATGATCTGATATTCTGTCACCAGACATCTATATTTGCTGACTAATGACGAAAATCATTGGAATTGGAATAATGACGGGAATGCTCGGGAAGGACCACCGCTTGTGAGTGAAGCTCAACGCCTAAAGTCGAGGTTTCTCATGGCCGCCTCATCCGCTCACTGACATCACGTCAAAATCTTGACCCCCTGAGTACTCGTATCCACCAACACAATGACGCACCCCAAAAAAGCCGAGCAGCTCATCACCATCATCGTTCTCGGCGATGTAGCCGTGGGCAAGAAGAACTTCATCGGTCGGGTCAGTGTCTCGCCGTCCTCGCCGTGAGGGTTCCGAAAGCTCATGGTATGGCGTAGTACTGCAATGAAGTCTTCAGCGACCTCTACGACCCCCTCGCGACCATCTCGGGCGATCACCGGTTGTCCCTCGTGTCGGGCATTTACTGCGGTGTCAGCCTCGAGCGCATCCCGTCAGCGCTGCTCACGGCTTCGACAGTCGAAGCGGCGGACGCGGTGCTCCTACTATACGACGGCAACGCGCTGGCGGGTATTGATGAGCTCCGTCGGCTGAGTCAGGGCGTGCTTCGAACGGAGCGCGAGCGGCCGCACGGGGGCGAAGGGCGGCATGGCTGCGAAAGATGCCCAGTGGTCTCGGTGCGTTCGGGTGCCTCAATTGGCGTCGGGGAAGCGAGGGAAGCGAGTCCCAGTCCTGGACTCCTGATGCGCTGACCTCGGGATGGCTTGGTGGTGAGGTTTTGAGATTTCTGGTAATGGGAGCTTTCAGCGTCGGAAGGAGACGATGTTCCGGCGCCGGGCTGGCTGGCGGCCTGCTCTAATCATGTGACTCCGTGTGCTGTTCGTGAGCTGAGCTGTAAGGCACAACTCCATTGTCAAACTTATCCCCAACATGCAAGCTCCCCGTCGTCTGTCCATCAAAAGCCAAATAGTGAGAGTGCGACTCCCAGCAGCAGCATGTTCCCTCCAATAGACGACACCGTTCTCCAAAACAATCCTGACTTTGCAAACCTCTATGCTAAACTCACCAATGTCATCCTCAACCCCGATGGCTCAACTAACGAAGACCCCGCGGCCAAGGAGCGGGCTGCCGTCAGCGAGGTGTGTGGCATCCACCGAGAAAACGAATATAAATACACGCACGACTGAATCCTGATCCTTTGGCCATAGGAGTTGAAGAGCCGTCGCCTCCATACGGCGAAGCAGCATATTCTCACCCGTGCAATTGCCACGGCCACGCCCCCTGCGCCCTCATCTTCCACAGCTAGGCCCGCTCGATCACGGCCATCGGCGTCACAGGCATCACAAACGGGCTCACATGAGCCGTTACTGGATCTACTGATGATTCTCCCTCTACTCCTCGATGCCGAAAATCCGCTTCCGCAAGACTCCGTCGAATTACTGTTTTCCCACCCGCCGTTATCAGACTTGGAAACGCTCCTCCCCGAGCTGGCGCCCCTTGTCTCAGCAAACCTCCGCTCGTCGGCTCTCAGCCTCACGCGTCTGACCCATCCAACTACCAATCCATCCTTTCTGCATCGCCACGTCTCGTCCCTCCCGCTGGCTCTTACCACGCTCCTGGCCGATCAGTCCACCGCCGCAGCGACCCTCACAGCTGCTCGCCTTCATGCTCTCACCTCCCTAACGACCCTCCTGCACAGCTACGCACAAGCCATGACCTACCTCATCCGAACGCTTGAGTTAAAGCACGGCGTCATAGCTCGCAGCCTTGAGTTGCGTGCTTCAGAAGTCTCGCTCTCGGCCCAGCGGCACCAGGCCGACGCGGAGCAGACCTTATGGAGCGTGCGGCGCGAGGTATACACGCCCGAGGTGGTGGCGGCATTGAAAAATTACGCGGCCCACCTCCGAGACGCGAAAGTGAGGGGCGAGGAGAGAGTTCGAGGGTTGAAGGCGGAGCTAGGAGAGTACGGGGTTGGCGTAGAGGGCGGGGAAAGCAAGGAGAAGATGATGAGGGAGATGGCTCGGGTGTATCGAGAAATGGTGCGGCAGGTTGACGATGTCAAAGGGGACCTTGAGAGGTTGAACAAGGGATAAAGTGTCATGTGAAAACGAAGACTTATGAGAACCTTTGCAGACTATGTATTACGCCATGTACATGATAGATATATACCGTCTATACCCATGGGACAACATCCATGGAAATCATAGAGCAGACCGTGTCGTGATTATTTACGTAGAAAGGCTAGTCATAGCAAAAGCAAGCTCGTAAATCTCTCTCAAAGTAGTAGACATGTTAGGAAGCACGCGTCTATTATTCAGGTAATCGTACTCGTACATTGTTTGTTGCTTTTCTTTTAAGCCAAAAAAGTCCACATCCAGACTCGAGACTAGGGGTATTCGCAAGCCATCCCATCAATATCAACAAAGCCTTGTTGATGACTAGGTTCCCATCAAGCTGTCCCGATGCTCCATATCCTGTGGGGCGGGGGAGATCCCCTTCACTTTACTTGGCGCCAATACACGCCACTCATTCTCGATGAAATCGTTTAACCCTTGACCTTGAAGATGGACTCGGCCAGACGGCCGACGTTGTCGCTGGTGATGCCTGCGACAGAGATACGGCCATCGCGGGTGGCGTAGACGGAGAACTCCTTGGCCAGGCGGTCCATCTCCTCAGGGGTCAGGCCGGTGTAGGCGAACATACCGATCTGGCTGGTGATGTGGGACCAGTCGTGCTTGGAGCCGAGCTTCTCGAGGTTGTCCTTGAGGAGCGCACGCATGGTGATGATGCGGTCGGCCATGTTCTTGACCTCGGCGAGCCACTGCTTGTTCAGGGCAGGGTTGAGGAGGATCTCGGAGGCGATGCGGGCACCGTGAATGGGAGGGTTGGAGTACATGGGGCGGATGAGGATCTTGAGCTGAGAGTCGACACGCTTCTTCTCATCGGCGTCGGCGCAGACAAAGGAGAAGGCACCCACTCGCTCACCGTAGAGACCCTGACGTTTTTGTTAGCTTCGGGAAGCAGAATACAAGGAAGGGAAAAGACTCACCATGTTCTTGGCAAACGACTGGCAGAGGGCAATGTTGTGACCCTCCTCGACAAAGTGACGGACGGCAAAGGCATCCTTGTTGGTGTCACCGCTGGCAAAGCCCTGGTAGGCCATATCGAAGAAGGCGAAGTGGCCCTGGTCCTTGACGACGGTGGAGATCTGTTTCCACTGCTCGGGGCTGGGGTCGACACCAGTGGGGTTGTGAGCACAGGCGTGGAAGAGGAAGATGCTGCCCTTGGGGGCGGCCTTGAGGTCGGCGACCAGACCCTCGAAGTCGAGGCCAATGGTCTTCTTGTCGTAGTAGCGGTACTGCTCAACGGCGAGGCCGGCGTGGGAGAAAACGGCCTTGTGGTTGGCCCACGAGGGGTTGGGGATGTAGATCTTCTTCTCGCCGGGGTAGAACTTCTCGAGGAAGGCCGCGCCGACGCGCAGGGCACCGGTGCCGGAGATGGTCTGGCTGATGGCGATGCGGTCGAGGGCGGGGGAGTCGGCGCCGTAGGCCAGCTTGGCGGCGGCCGGGGGAAAGTCGGGAACGCCGGTGATGCCAGCGTACTCCTTGTTCATCGCAGTGTCGACAACCTTCTTCTCGGCCTCGCGAACCGAGGGGAGGACGTAGGGCTTGCCCGCATCGTCACGGTAAGCACCGACACCTGCAATTGAGCGTATTAGCTTCTGATTTTCTTTTTCTCTGGGGGTCGCTGTAGTGTCGCAGGGTCCCAAGTGTCCCGAAGCGCACGCGGCAGCTTGTGGGGGAACGGAAAAGCGGAAGAGTGGGAGGGCGCATACCCAAGTTGATCTTCTTCTCGAACTTGTCGGCCTTGAAAGCCTCAGTAATACCTAGAGGGAGAGTCAGCCATCGTTCTTCAGCTTGAGCGCTTCTCGCTTGCTTCATCGGGGGAGCGGAGGGTGAGATAGAAAACATACCAAGAATGGCCTGTAAAAGACAAGAGACAGTTGGTCAGTGACGAAGCTTCGCGCGAAGCTCGGGAAGAAGAAGAACAACTTACATCCTATGTCAAAGTTAGCACAACGACTCTCCAGGGCATTAAAACAAATGTATGTTACAAGGAACTTACAGGAGGGCCCTGGGCAACATTGGCCCAAGTGGAGGCGGCGCGAATAGCTGCGAGGTTGAACTGCGCAGGGCGCGAAGCCTGGCGGCTGGCGATTCGGAGGGAAGACAGCATGTTGGATGTGAGGCGACAGACGATGCGACACCAGAAGACGATTAATCAAGGGCAAGGATGGAGGGAACAAGGCGGAGAGGAGAAGAGAGGAGATTTGAAGAAGAGAGGATGAAGAAGATGCGGAGGAGGAGGATGCGAAGGATGAGGCGATGGGGAGAGAAGCTGGAGCGACCATGGAGCATCATGTGGAGGACGGGAGTCAAATCCAATGGGCCATCGGAGCGGGACGGAAACATGGCGACCGAGTTGTGACCAATGAGAGGCGGCCATTGTCGCGCGAGGCCCCCATTTCGAGGGCCCTCTAAGCCCTGGACGACGAAGAATTACAGTGGATCTACCCCGGACATCGGCGCTGTAACCTCCCCTGTAAGGCCTGTAACTCCCAGGGCCAGTGCCAGTGCGCCTAGGGCGGAACCGCTCTCGCCGGGGGCGCCCCGGCCATGGATCGAAGTAGGTCCATTTCTCCATCCATGGATCCATGGGTCACTTCCAGCTCCCGGTGCGCTCCGGTGAGCTCCATTTCTCCCTGCTGAAGCTACAGTAACAAATCGTGCATCTGTTTACATAGTAGTAGTCTGCAGTAACGCTCGAGCAGACTCCTAGATTCTCCGGTCCGGGTTCCAGCTGGCACTTATTAGTCTCTTTGCGCAAGCTTCAATTCCTTTCTGTAAAAGTACCAACACCAGCAGCACCAGGGCATCATGGACCGGGCCGGTCCAGCGCCCCAGCTAATAAATAGCAGCTTTATGTACATGTAATGGAGCATACAGCATCCAGGCGGTTATTTAATATTCAACGTTGTTGATTAGTGCTGCTCGTCTGTCTTTCGAACGTCTTCCGCAGTTGCCTACCGTAGATAATTCCTATATGTACGCGTAAAAGTTGATATTAAATATACACCATCGACCGTGCTGCACTCTCCGATCCATCTCCGAGTTATTGGCGGCCGCGCACTTATTATTTCCTCTCATGAGATGGCCATCTTACCCCAAGGTTTCCCCCAAACCCCAAATTTGGAGTAAGTTCCAGTGGTGCTCAGGTAAGCATTCAAAGCTTCACCTACCTCACCTCACCTCACCTCATCTCACTTCTCATCGCCTCACGCCTTGACTCTCTCCGACGGTGAGTCTTTGATCTCCTCGTACTGGTTAATTACCTTCTCCTCCACCGTCTCATGGAACACGTCCACTTCCGTCTGCGCAAACTGTCTCGCGCTGATGCGGCGCTCGAAAAGTACGTCCAGCTCCGCAAAGGTCCGTCCGCGCGGCTCGGGCAGCCGGAAGTAGGTGTAAATGATGCACAGGAAGCAGATTCCGCCCTAGGGTTATGCTTGTCAGCCTCAATCAATCTCGCTCTCCATTCTCCATTTCCCCATTGATCCAGTCTTGCAGAGCTCCGTATTTCGGAGCTGCAGACTGATTGTTTGATTAGCAAGGACCGCGTAGATTGTCATCTTACCCAAAAGAAGCCCGTATAGTTGCTCCAGTCCCACGCTGTGGGATTGAGCATGTACGGCGTCAACACGCTGTTGATGATGCCCACCACATTGCTGTCGCCACACTCCCATTAGCCATTGCTTTCTTCACTCAAAGAATGAATAAGACTTACTAAAGATTCCGCCCCAACACTACCGTCTTGATCTGCAACCGCCGCGACGAGATCTCGCCCACCAGCGAGTAGCACACCGTACCAACCGTCAGCTGGTACACGAGCGCCCACACAATCATGATGCTGCCCGTCGCCAGCGACGCCTGATCTCTGTGGCTGTCGGGCACCAGACCCATGAAACCTAACACGAACAGCATTGTGCAGAGGCCGCAGAGTCCATACAGATATAGCGTCCGACGGCCGATACCCATCGACATCAGCCCCCAAGCGCCGAAGACGCCCGCCATATTGATGGCATACTGTCCGAGCGCAAACGAATAGGCCTTGTCAGTTGACAAGCCGGCTTGCTGGAGGAAATAGGTAGAGTAATTGGAGAAGGAGTTTCCGCTCAGGTTCTGCATCGCCCATACCATACAGACAATCTCGGTGCGCCGCCGGTCAACGCCACGGAAGCAGTCTAGGTACGAAGCGCCAGCTGTCATCTTCTTCTCGAGTGCCGTTGTGTGCACCATCATAGCGACAGTCTCGTCGGCATCAAAGTCGGTCTCGCGGTCCAGACTCGTTAGGCGCAGCAGCGACTTCTTGGCCTCGGCGGTGCGACCCTTGCGTACCAGCCACCAGGGCGACTCGGGCGCGAAGAAGATGCCAACAAAGAGCGGCAGGGGCCACATCCATTGGATGGCGTAGGGAATGCGGTACGCCCACTCGTCCTGGCGATTGATCATGGAACGGATGACGCCGATGCCGATTTCTTGGCCGAGGCCCCAGCAGAAGTTGACATAGGTGGTCAGGTAGCCGCGCAGGGCCACGGGGCACACCTCGGAAGCGTAGGTGATGGTCAGGGTCTGGAAGATGCCCCAGGGAATGCCGCAAAGGATTTCGGCGACGAGCAGGGTCTGAACGTTCTGGGCCGTGAAGAAGATGGCCGTGAAGCCGGCGACCATGACCAGGCATGCCATGACGGTGTATCGGTACCCGAAGCGTTCTGAAACGAAGCCGTTGATGAAGAGGCCGATGATTTCACCGCAGTTGGCGCCCTGAAATGGTTGTTAGCATGTATATCTCGCAAAGCAAGGACCCGTGATGCACAAGTGCTTGATCGGTTCCTCATCCATCAACATACGTTACTGAGACCGGCCTGCCAACGGGCAGGGACCTGGTAGGTACCGTCCTTGCCCAAGACGCCATACTTTTCGTTGAACTGGGGGAAAGCATCTTTGGGGGAGGGAGTGTAAGTCAGCTTTGGTTCAAATTTAGGGGCGGGTGGGACAAGTCAATCGAGGGAAGAAGAATGGGTTTGGGGAGTCAAGGCTCAGGAGTGGGTGACGAGGTGAGCGTACAAAAATTGTTGACGAGACTAATGTCATAGCCCTCCATGGCAATGCAGGTGGAGATGAGGATGCTCCAGCAGATAGCCTTGGGATACAGACGGACACCCTGCATGAGGGTCATCTTTTGCTCCTTGTGGGTGGCGGCGCGGGCGTTGTCGATGACATTGGCGTGCGTCTTGCTGGGGTCGGAGCCTTGGACATCGGGGCCGTGGACATCGGAGCCGTGAACATTGGAGCCGTGTATATCGGGGGGGTTGGCGCCGGGGCCGGATCCGGGGCCGGCGGTGGTGGTCGTGGTGGCGGCCGGGGAAACGGGTTGTATGGGAGGAGGATCCGCCGAGATTTTCTCGTGGTCGTCGGCCATGGTAAAGGTGATGGTGATGGTGGTCTTGACACTTGAAGGTAGTGTTGATTATATGTGGCGGATAGGTTAGGAAGGTAGAAATGTCTTAGATAAATGGGTGGGCGAAGACCAGATGGAGGCGAAGAGAGTTTACGGAGTCGTCAATTACGGTGGCCAGTATCGTGGCTGTCCGTTTTGTACCGGGGCCCACCGTAAGGTATGCAAAACCTTCCCCAGGGTGAACTTTGAAGGAGAAGGAAGACAACAACAAAGCAGGACAGACAGGATTCCACGATTAAAGGACCAGTACGAAGACCGTACGAACTGATAGAAGTCTTTACCACTAGTAGTGACTACTAGTAGAGGGCGAAACAGATCAGAATGGTGGAGGGAAAAGGCAAGGGAGCTGGAGGTCGGGGAAATACAGAGAGACAAAGCTCGATGGAGTGATGGGCAAGAGAAAGGGAAAATATGGGCCCATGAATGGAACCTGTAATGGAACCCGCCCTCATCTTATTCCATGGATCTTCTCTCATCGTCTCTCTCGAGTCACGGCGTCGCCTCGGCCGGTGAGATGGTGTGTGCCAATCTTTTGCTGGCGTGTGTCTGTGTTCAATGTGGGGATGGATCATTGTCCAAGGATCAGAGATTTATCAGTGCTCAGGTGACTTGGATCTGGCCCTGCCAGCGTAGTAGTACGTACCATGATATTGGCGGGGTATTCCAGAGCTTTTACGTATCTCTATATGCTACTTGGGTAGGTAGGCACGTACTATATGTATATGGACCTCGAATCCATCTGATGAATCCAATCCATCCTCTCATCTTCGAGGCTCCGGACGAGGACGAGTGGAGAGAGGTTCCCGTCATGATGGACGCCCAAAGACGCCTATTCAGTCCCGTCCTTTTAGTGGATTGAACCCCTGAAGCCACTGAAAACTTAACGGTCGGGTGCCCCGCCCAGCCCCGCCACCGCCGAGTCTAGCGGATCCGACGGACGCTTGAGGTGGAGCTCGAGATCACTGGATCCATCCGGGCATGCATCGTACATATTTTTTCGAGGACCATGGCCTGTTTGACTACCAATCAAGAATCCTACGGGTCACCCGCCGCCGTCAAGACATAGGCTAGACTACATATCATCCAATTCAGGATAGAGAGTGTGTCCCAGTCCAATGCTGTTGATGCTGGGACAATGTTGTACAACCGCACCTTTGTCAGGCTCCATCACATTCAACCCTTCTTCCATAAATCTCTCCACCACTCCTTCATCCCATACGCCTTCTCGTCGGCCTCCAAGTGAACTCGCACATCCCCGGCCCCTCCGAACTGGTTCAGGAGCCCTGCTGTCCTTGGCGGCGTTACCCCCTTGAGCCCCGAGCTCCTCGACCCTATCGCCCGTGCCCGGATCTCGCCCGCCAGAAGCGGCGCCACATCTGCGAAGCAGTTCCGCAGCTCACGGTCCAGTGAAAAGTACGGCTTCTTAGCCAGGTCCGGCGCCATGAGGTTGTAGCTCCGCGCGATGCTGTTGAGGTTCTGCACCGAGAGCTCCATGTAACTCCGCTCCAGCTTCTCCCACTCCGCGTCCCGATACGGCGCTGGCAGCGGCGTTCCCAGCTCAGGTTGTGCCGTCGTCTCCGTCGCGACGTCGCTGGCCTCTGCGACTTGCTCCCGCATCTTGACCATGATGGGATCGTCAGTCGACGTTGCCGGCACCGCCATGAGATCCACGGCTCGAGAGCGCGGGTTGTGCACTTTCTCGGCCGCTGCGTACGCCTCGGCCCGCCCGATCTGCTCCTGCAACGACCCGCCGCGCGAGGAAATCATCCGCGCCGCGTGACGTTTCCAATCGTTCCTCAGCCGTCCGCGGAAAACGCCCGCCGCCTTTACCAGCTCCTGCTGCTTCTCGATCCACGGGGGCACAATGTCCTGACGCTGGATCATCTTGTTCATGATGTACTCAGTAGTGTCGATAAAGGGGTTGTCGGCTCTGGCGTCCCTCTCCACCGAAGTGCCGCGTGGGATGTTCCTGAACTGCCCTCTCGCAATCGCATCCTCAATCCGCTCGTTGGCGAGGGCGGCCAGTCCGCTCAGGGTATCCGGCATCGCCCTCGCCGTTGGCTGAAATCTCTCTCGAAACTCTTTCCTCCGGGCCTCCTTCTCCTGGTCTGTAAGGCCCGCTTGCAATTTGATGCCTAGTCCAGTGTAGACTGACGCTTTTTCCTTCGCATCCGCAGCCTTTTGGCCGGGCGTCGTGCGTGCTTTCGGCTTGAACCGTAGATCGACTGGAGGCGGTTGGTATGTGCCACGTAGTCCGGGTCTGAGTTGCCGCTTGGCATCATCCAACATCCTGAGAACTGTATCCGCCGTCGCCTCTTCCCCTGCCCAAGCCTGCGCGGTGGCAATGTCCCTCGTACCTTGGCCGGCAGCAGATGAAAGTCTCGCTTCTGTAATCTCGCTCGAGAACTTTCTCTGAAAGTCGGCATTCGCAACCTTGTTCAGAAGCCTCTCCTTTAATTCATCCGAGAAGCCGGCGTCCTCGACAGCACGTCGACCGGCACGTCCGCCCGTGAACAGAGCCTCCTCAGTCGCTTCCTCCAGCCGGCGGGCCATTGACCCGGGCTCCTTTTTAGGGGTAGCAGTAACAACGGCATCCTTTGCCGTAGGAATTTCGGTGTCGTTGTCGAAGCCGTTCTGTGGTTTGTTTTGCTGAGAAGAGTATGACGCGGCTTGTTTCAATGCTATGTTGCGCCGAGACGCCTGAACGCATCGCCTGCAAACGAACGGCGTTTGTATGAGAGGCCGCATCATGGCGCCTATATGCTCTATGAGTTGGGACGAAGGAGAGGCATGTGCGATCAGACGGGCAACGGGGATGATGATGCCGAGATTGATGAGGTCAATAAGTCTTGGAGATGATGGTGGCAACATAAGAGTCTGACAATCCCAGGTAGCCTTAGTCAGCCAGTTGACGTCGTCGTGCCTGAAGCGGGTACTTGTTCCTCTCAGCGCAAACCATCTTTCATCTATTATGATATCCATGGATTATGACCTATAACCTCCAGCTATTCTCGATATCTTAGTCACCTGCTCAGTTCAATTTGCAGATCAATCTTTGTATCGCGACCACTGTTGGAAAGAAATACATGACCCCAATCACGCACTTGTCGTGGCCCTCTCAAAACCCGTTCCAAAAGCTGGCCGAAGCGAAATATACCACAGCCAGCATCAACGGCATTGCCAACCGCCCTGAGCCGTCCTCTTTGTCGTGGGCATCTCCTTTGGGGTCCGGGTACTCGTCCGGATTTGACTGTTGGCGGGTTGTATTCCAGATACTGCTGCCCTCCCCCGAAAGCTTCCCACTCACAAGGTCGATTGATCGTGTGAACCCCTGGATATCGCCCTGTCTGGTCAACGCGAAAGCTTTGGCGTAAGGCGGAACGTCTTTTTCGTTGAGTATGATGGCAGTCTCGAATCCCTGGCGACTCGACTTGCCTATGAGCTTGTGGTGTGTCGTGATGTTGTCTTTGTCGTTCCCACCGTACTGAAGCAGCATGTCAGCAGAAATCAGCCACCAGACAATAAAAATCGCTTGTACGTACCACTTCCCACTCGGCAATATCGGTATTGCCGTTCCACGAGACGTAAACGGTTGCATTGGCAGTCGTGTTGCCACTTGACAGCGACGCAATATCGGGCCCCCACCACGGCCGTCCAACCCACTCCATCTTCCACGCCCGATAAACAGTCATGGCGCTATCCAGGTTGGCTCCGGCAACGAACGGGAGGGCACCTCGCTGGACGTCCATGACGACGGTCCCATTTGGAAGATGTTCCGTAAAGGCTGGGTTGTAGCCCCAGCCGATCAAGAAGTTACCGTTGTTCAGACGAGCCATGCCGCCCTCGGCCGCAGAAGCAACGTGCTGCGGATGGTAAAACTCGTCGAGCAGCTTGACCGTTCTAGCTTTGTAGTCAAGCTCGACTATCATGCCACGGGAGCAGTTCTCTAGTGCACATGGGCCACTGTTGAGGCCGTGGTTGTCGAAAAAGGAAAGCTGGCTTTCGTTGCCGTGAACAAACCTTGGCATGTGCTGGTCTTGAAAGTTGGTCGCATTGCCGCCGCTGAGGTCTCGGAACTGGTTGAGCTTCCCCCCGAGGATCCATATCGGGTCGCCGCTCACGCTGTCGATCAAAGCAATCATGGAGAAGGCTCGTGAAGAGATGAGGAAATTGCCGTCCTTGTGCTGTCATATTGTTTAGCACCAGCACTCCTTGGTTGAGCTATACCATACATGGGCCGTGGGAACAGGGAGCAGACGTGCATACCTTGTAGATGCTGTTGATATGGAACCAGTCAAAACCTTCGCCACCGCCAAATGTCCTGTTAGGGTCATACTTGACATACGAGTCAGTCAGGCGGAAGTGGTTTGACGCTCTCCACACGTAGATGACCCTGTTGGTGTCGAGCTCGACCTCCTGAAACACACCGTCACTCAGCATGCCATCGACTGGCCCTCCCACGTCTGTCATGTTGAACTTGACGTCCTGGTACACTGACATGAGGGCCGTCCCCTGGTTGGTGAACTGGAACTCATGGAGGTCGGCCTTTGTACTCCCCAGGCCCTTTGCTGTCACGGTCCACTTTAGCCGGTAGGACTCGTCAAATACGTGACAGTCACCGCCCTCGAAGAAGGTGAGATACTGATCGCCGCCTTTGACTTGAGCGCGGGCATCAAAGCTGGCGTCGTAGTTGACGTCAGCGTAAACGAGGCTGAGATCCTTGCTTGAGAAGACGGCTGGTCCTCCCTTGCCGTTGAAGTTGACAGTGAGAAAGATGTAACCCGAATCATCAACGAGGTCCTCCTCAAACGTGTTGACCTGGAATAGGGGCGCAACGATGTCGGTAGAGTGAAACGTCTGATTAGGGAATTTGCCGAGTTTCTGACGGTTGTACCAATCAAGTTCTTTGTACAAGGGTTGATCGGCAACAACCACGTGGAAGCGCACGCATACGAGGAACAGTAGAGAAAGGAAAGCAGTTGCGAACGAGCGAAAGGAGACGGCCATGGTCGTGAATAAAGGGGTTTGGGCGACTCGAACCCAAGAAACCAAGACGAAGACGAAGGCGAAGGCGAAGGCGATGGGACAGAAAAATCCAGAGCACAAAGGGAGAGCCACCAAGGAAGCGAGTGAAGGTGGAGATGGAGGTGAAGGTGAAGGTGTCAAGGCGAGTGGCGGATGTTGTTGTTGTTGTAGGTGACAGTTGAATCTAAACCTTGGAGATGGACCCATCGTCGGCCGCGGTGTCCATCTACACAATATAATATGTGTTGCGTAGGTAGCTCCTGTCTGCTGGGTGGCCTTACCAATACACCTACCTCGCCAGAGGATGACGCCCAAGGCGTGATTCAAGGTAGGAATATACTAGTACCCATCCATGGATCTGTTAGATTCCATTATTGTGGCAGAGGACGCCTAGTGAAAAGAGCGACTGGCCATATAAACGGATGGTACGCCGCTTGCACCTTTGTACATCCCTTCCCCTCGTGACCACCCATCCATACCTCCATTGCTACCAGTAGTATGGCAGGTAAAGGGGGAGGCAATCACCATCAGTCAAAGTCCAATCCTGGGCATGGACCCGAAGAGGCAATGTCAATATAGGCTCTTAGAAAGGTGTATCATCATGGTACCAAGTATTCCCAGGGGCCCCTTTTTGGAGGCTTCTCTATATCGTGAAACTCTTGAGAAGTCGGCCTCGAGCTCGACTGAAAGCCCTCTAACCGACTCATTATTCCCCACAACAGCGTCGGTGAACCGTAATCAATCCCAATCAATACTCCTCAACACCCAGCTGAGAAGTGAAGGCCCATGTGTGCCTATCCAGTTCGTGACCCAAATGAATAATCCCCCCTTCGCCGCGTAGAGCCTCCGCGGTATTGTTAGTATAGTGTCATGTCGTTGTCATCATGCCATCCGTGAAATGTGCTTTGCTTCTGCGCTTGCGCAAGCGCAGGTATCCTAAATCCGACCACCCTCTAGAATTTCCCGCTCGAGTATCTCGACCTGCCCGGACTCGCCAGTCCGCCGCCGCTCCATGACCCATCGTGTGGCACCACTATCCTCCTCCTTTGTGTACGAGATGCTGTCAGCTGAGCCCTTGTGGCGATGGCCCATTCCCTTGCGCCGCGAAGGAAAGTTCGACAAGGCGCTGTCGGGGCTTTTTGCTTCCTGGGGGCTTACCCCAAACGATGACATTGGTGTGTCGTTTGATTCTGTAACAGGAGAAATGCTGAGTTCCAGTTGCGAGGCTTCAGGCCCATCATCCAGCGCCCAGAGTCCGCATTCGTCTTGGGTGTTCAGCCTAACATCTCGGCCATCTGCCATCCCCGGAATGGGTGGCGGGGGCGTTCCAAACCCCTGAAACCCCGTTGTCAATGTTGGACTTCCAGAAACACTAGCCCCTTCACTGTCGCCAGTAGCTACCGAGAGAACTGAGTTCTTCCGGGCGTGATGCGCCGTTGGGCTGAAGAAATTGGGACCCCAGGGTGAGCTGGGAAGATCACCGGCTCGATCAGATCGGGGGGAGCCATCTCTGCTAGAAACCAGGCTCGCTTGAGAACCACCCCAAGCCTTGGATCGAAGCCGAAGCAGCGCCGACAGGTTCATTTCATCTCCACGATCTCCCAGCAGCGCCAGCTGCGCAAGTCCCGGACTCTGGAGCGGCGTTCCCGGCCCAAAATTCGGGAAGCCAAGGCTCATGATTGAGTTTCGGTTCGAGTACTCGGACCGTTCCGTGATGGGGGTCAGGTTCGGCTCTCGTGACACCATGTGCCCACTGGCAGTACGGTCGAGGCCGTTCTTGGGGCCAAAGAAGCCGCCGTTTGCATACTCGTAGTCTATGACGCTGGCAGAGCTCGAGTTGTGAGACGCGTGCTGTTGTTGGCTGGCGGGAGCCGAGTAGAAGCCGAATTCCTGACCGTACCATCCATCAGAATCGTTAGCCAAAGCGCTGGCATTGGCCTCGGCGATGATAGCGTCGTCGTCCATATCGAAGTCCCCCATGTCTTCATACGAGTCACCGTAGTCGGCGAATTCTTCCTCCTGTAATCCGTCTTCGCCATCTGGTGTGTTTGGCGAATGGCTGGTGACCGACGAGGGCGTGTTGTCTACAGCTGGGGATAAGTCTCGTTGGAATTTGCCCGATGCCGCGGCTTTGTATGCTGCTGCCGCCAGTGCCGCCTGGTATGCGACAACTTGGTCTCCACCAGATGAAGGTGAAGTGGATTCCGCTGGCATCTCCCGGAGAAGGTCCGGAGAGTCCTCCTCCAGCTCGTCGTTTTCGGGGCGGGGTTTCTGACCTTCAACGCTCAGCGAAGTCTGCGCTGTTGACTGTGAAGCCGCCGAATGAGCGGAGAAACGGGAAGGTATTTCGTCGTCCGTCTGGACAACGTCTTGCGTACTGGCACGTCGCTGCGTTTGAGCTTGTACGAATGCTCCCGGAACCGGTCGGCCGAATTTATCAGTATCGTTGTTGTCAAAGATGGACTCGTCAAATGGAGCCTCATCCCACTCAGGAGGAGCAGCTAGATCCTCGGCAAACTCATTCTCGTACCCCGGGATGACTTCATCGAAATATAGGTCATCCGCGCTAGGGCCGGTAGGCACGTCGTCGTTAGCAGATAACTGCTGATTGTGCTGAAATGCCATCTCGTTCGTGGAGCTGGTAGACCCCGATAAGTCCAGGCCTTGAATCCCAAGCCCAGAAGCTTGTGACCCTTCGTTCGCCAGTGGACTAGTGGCTGGGAGGTTTGGAGAGAGAGATGTGAGCAGTCCAGGGGTATCTTTGCTCATAGCAAACCCTATGACCTTTCCGTCAGGGTCCCTTGGAGTTGCCGCAAACCCCGCGCTGCGTGGGCTTGTCAAGGAGGAGTTTGGATTCGACCGTTCGAATACAAATCCAGAGAAGTTCTCCTGATCATCATCGGGATCGTCTTTGGATGTGATTTTGTCGTCAACATCTTCCAGTCCCATGTTGATCTCTTCTTCGTAAAGTTCTTCCTCGTCATAGTCTGCATTAACGCCAGGGATTCTTTCCTCCAAACCATCGTCATCCATCATAGCATCGTAGTCGAAGCCGTCTTCGTCAAAATCGTCAAATCGAGAGTCTTGTTCAATAACTGGCGACTGGGTTGTTTTCTTCTCTAGCTCCCGTTGGCGATGCCTATCTTCAAGGAGCTTTTCCTGCTTGGCAGCACCAATCATGTCGAAGCTGAAGCGTGACGACGTACTTTTCATGTGTCTAGGCACCGCAGAAGGCGTCTCCTTGACCGACAGGCCGGATACCGACGCTTGTCTTGAGCGAGACACTGGAGTCGAAGCTGATGATTTAGGTACGTCCGAACTGTTGGCATCGACGGGGCCTGAAGCGCGTAATGTTTTGGGATAGGTCTGGGAAGGAGCATCGTCCTTTGGTGGGACTGGTGGTGCATTTTCGTTAGAAATCGAAGGTAGTTCAACTGTAGTCTCTGCGAGCTCGGCGCTCAACCTGCGGTGGAGGGTTTGCGGAGAGGCAAAAGAATCCGACGCACTGCTTCGTTGACGTTGATTGGTGGTGAGGCTGGGAGCAGTGTCACTGGTGTGTATCATAGGGCCCGCCAACTTTTCTTGCCCAGGAAGAATAACGGGAAGAGATGGCGAAGAAGCAAACCCTGCCTCTTTGCTGCCAGTGATCTTCTTTTGCCGAGGCGCGCTGAAGTCGTGAACACGAGTACCTCGAATCCGAGGATCATATGTAGGCTCCTCAGCACGCTTTTTTAAGGGAAGAGGCAAGAGATCCGGGACATGCTGGCTGTTCTTTCTCCTCATCAACAACGACGTCATGGGATTCTTCAGAAAGGGGAGGCTCTTCTTGGTCTTGGGAGGTTCGACATTGGTGGTCGGCCGAACCAACGTGGGCGGCTCGGTGACCAGACGGGTAGCTGCAGGTCGACGGCCCGTCACCGTTGTCGTAGCCTTCTTAAGATCGGTCGGGGTGCTGAAAGATGTCGCTGGTTTCGAATTCTTCAAAACTTGGGGGGCCGGTCTCGTCGGAGCGCCGGTATTGATAGGAGCCAAGGTTGGGCGAGGTGCCGGTTGTTGCTGCTTGAGACCGGTTCCTGTGCTACTCTCCATAGAACCTGGATCTTGCGCTTCGAAGTCGCGCTGGTAGTTCCTCAGGGCGACGCCGCCAATGAAACCCGAGTCACCACCATTATATGGAGATCGCGGGACCTGGTTCGACCTGGAGTCTGGTTGGGACACCATCTCAACATGATGTCTCGATGCCGAGAGCGGATCGGTATCGGCTGACGTAACGCGGGTGATGGGCGGCAAAGTCGGTGGGAAGGCAGCTGAAGTCGCGGACTGCGGGCGTCGGTCGGGGGAGGAGGTGTCTGTTGCTGGAGAGAAGGGCGAGGGCTGACGAGTGGGAGGCGAAGTGGGTGTTTGCTCGGGGCACGGCGAGGCAGGATTCGAAGGCGCCGCTCCAGCTCGCCGGTGGAACCGGAGATGGGACAGCATGCCGGGCCTAAGCCTTAGGGAGCCTTGGGGAGCCTTGGGGATCCGTCTATGGATGGATCTCGGTCACGCACGTCGAGCACGTTGAGCACGACGAGCAGGGCCAGGTCGACGGCAGCGGCGGAGGCGGAGGCTGAGTGGGGAGCGGATTCGAGCGGCGACAGCCCCGTTGGGCGGCCAGCGGTAGTGTGTCTCGACTCGCGACGGCGAGAGACTCTGGTTCTCTGGCTGAGTGATGCGATCTAGGATCTAGAGTTGCAGCCGCAATCATGACTCGAAGAGCACAAGCTCGCGCATGGTCCGCAGGCTGACTGTCGGCTGACGGCTGACGGCTAGCGACTTGCAGTGAGATTCGATCGTCGACGCAAATAGACGCGGGGGAAGCGCCGCGGATTAGACTCGACGTCGATGGATCGGCGGGCGAGGCTTATGCTATGGTGTATGGAAACAACAAGGTATCGTCGTCGTTGCCAATGTTGTGATCGTTGTTGTTATCGTTGCCGTTCTCGTCGGGAGTTATTTTTGGGGCGTCGCGGGAAAGCCTGAGCCTGAGGCGGAGGCGGCTGAAAACTTGCCGCTTGCCGCTTTCCGCTTTTTGCTGGTCGCTGCCACTCTTCGTGATAATTACGGCTAGACTAACTCATAACACTACTACTACTTCTTGTTCCTGAATCCTGGGAATGGGATGGCTTGTTGATCCATGGTATCGGGAGTGGTGACGGGTCGTCTTGGCGCTTGTTGAGCGCTTGTTGCAGCCTACTGCTTTTTAGGTAGCTTGCAAATGATGGGCTACAACCAAAATTATCGACTAAAAAGTCCCACGTGCTATGGACCACTTGCTCTGTTGCTCTGTGTCCATTTCCGACTAAATACCTACCTTACCTATCCATGGATAATGAGACAAATTGCTGGCAATGTCCGTTTACTGATGGCGGTAAATATCATAAGCATAAGTACCTAGGTGATGTCTTTCTCTTTGGCGTTTATAAGGCAGGGCGAATAATCAGCTGTTCTCCGCGTCGCAATTGAGGGGTGTTAATATCATGCTTCTAATATGTGCGGGTATCCCTCCAATACACCCCGCAAGTTATTGATCATTCAACCACTTACAAAATCAAGACTATCAGTCAGCATTTCAATATCTTTGCCCTTGATATATCCAAAATGATAATAATCATATTCCCTTGATGTATTCGCTTTCTCTTCCCCCTTTTGTGTAGTTGCAGCTTTTTCTCTGCTGGACCCGCTTCCTCTCCTTTGCCTGCATTGATCGTCGTTCTCACGATGGCCTCGTTTCTTCTAAGGTTCTGGCCAGATATCCATGGATACAAAGCCGTCTTTGCATCCAATGTCTTTGACGCAGT
This sequence comes from Stylonectria norvegica, assembly GCA_014621405.1. NCBI lineage: Eukaryota > Fungi > Ascomycota > Sordariomycetes > Hypocreales > Nectriaceae > Stylonectria > Stylonectria norvegica. Next base: position 28,248 of record JAANBC010000308.1, read on the forward strand.
GACATACCTCGTCCGTACTACCTATGCTATGAAGGCTGCGGATTGTTGCTGTCTCGTAAGTCGGATGGCAATTGGCCTCCGCTCGGGTCGTGACAGCAGCAGCATTCCTCTGCACTGCAGCCGTCACTTGGGCATGGAGAATTGCGGGGGAAGATTAGCAAGCTTTTCTCTAGAATTACGTCTGAGACCAAGGTCCACCGTTTACAGGCCCCCAAAGCTCTCAATGTAAAAGTCTGAAGCTGAAGCTTGTTGTTTGTTGTGAGAGTGGAATGTTTTCCGAATAAATAGCTGCGATTTTGCGAGAGCGCCGGGCACTTATAATAGCGATAACTCGTGCCTTGTCAACCCGAGCCAACATCAATCGTTCCAGAATGTCAGGACTCGAAGTAGACGGGATCGCCGCGGGGCACGGCAAATGTTTGCGCTTCACATGGACTATTTTATGACTGCTGACCAGCGATCCCTCATTTACGATGCAGTGTTTAGCGCCGCTTCCGATGACATGCTCTGTTCTCCTGACGGCCTATTGCCTCGGGCATAGAACTTGAAATAAAACTCTCACGTTGTGTAATTGAAAAGGAGAACAAGACCATTTCCCAAGTCACCAAAGATTGTTGTCTCTCTTGTACGCAGTAGGATACATACATGCTTGGAGCCCCTTGCTGCTCGCTTAAGACGCCCGGTGTGAGAAACATGTTACCCCTTCGTGCGTGGGGGATGACATGAGCCACGGGTTCAGGGGGGCATCTGCATCATTAGCATGCAAGTGAATGTTAGGCCAGCCTCTTCGAAGATTGTGGCACGGCTCAGGGGAAATGGATAGAGGTACTTCGTAGACAGAGGGAATGAACAATATGCAGGGCAATAACTTGGTTTCAAATGTCAGCGAAAGTTGCAGCTTGTTTCTTTCGAAAACCTCATTGAAGGATGATTTGCAGGGAGTTGTTAAGTGAAGGGTAGTGCCGTGACGCGTACGACGCTGTTTACGATGGATCCCGCAGTAGATTGATTATGATCCAGGGCCAGTCCGAAACAGGCGACGCGACAGTGCAAGTCTCCAGTGTGATGTCGAGGAGGATTAAAAAGATAAATTGCCAGGCTTTCGTAGCGGAAAGGTCCGATGGCAGCAAGAGATATCTTCACAAGGGCTTGCTTCAATAAGTACTAGTTAAGGAAGAATACATATATAGATCATGTTGAAGACGGGAATTCAAACACATCTAGTGACTTGGCAATGCAGTTTCAGATGGACATTTATGTGGATTCATGGCATCCCTCTCCCTAGATGAGATGCGGCATCGGGCGTCGGTCAGCCCTTAGTAGCGCGGCGCGACTCTTGGCAGGGCGCGAGAGAAGGGCAACGGTTCGAAGCTTGGAAGGTTGGAGGGCAAGGAGGGTCGAGGGGAGAGTCGTGTGCTTCGTTGCCACTTGTGGGTTTCGCGAGTCTCCTTCTCTGGCCATCTACCAAGTGCCTTACAGTGAAGCTACAGCCCATTCGTCACTGTGTGCTTCGTACAGATGACACAGTACGAAGTACAGCTGGGGAAACACTAGGAACCCTAGGAAAGCCGTTATGCCAAGAACAGCCAAGACATGCCAAGGCGACCAAACCTAGCATCCATGTGGAAGAGCTGACGACGACGACGACGACGACGACGACGACGACGACGACGACGACGACGACGATGAGGGGACAAGGCCTACGACGACGACAGGATGGACCTCGGGGCCAATCTGACGGCCATCAAGGGCCATAAACAAGGGCTATCAAGAGTCATCAAGGGCCATCAAAACGGGCCAAACATGGGGCACGCGACCTCTTCATTCGCTCGTTCGTCATCCTTGCTGGAGTGGATGGCCCTCTCGAATTTGAAAACCCTCGGATCACTTGGATCTTCGGGATGTGGCGTCCGCTTCCCTTCCCCCCGGCCTCGCTCGCTCGCCCCTAGGACTCCTCCCATCTGCAATAACCTCCTAGTGTCATTATGATGGATGATATCCACATCTTTGGGGTCCTCTGGAGTGAGCCGCATCAAGGTTGCACTGTGACAATGTACCTGGGTCCTGGATCAGATGCCGGGCTGCCGTGCAAGTGAGTGGGAGAGCGAACGAATCGAATGCGAGTGGCGGGCTCGATTGGAACGGATTGCTCTTCTCCTGACTTCCTTCAATCTCTCAATCTCTTCATCTCACATACCTACTACGAATACCTACTTGCCTTTACCTACCTACCTCACCCATTTCCTTTTGGTGGTAGACAGCAAACGCGTGGTTGTTGTTTCTCGCGCCCTGTCGCTCTTTTCCATCCATCCATATCTGCTTCTGCTTCCTGCTTCGGCTTTCTGCTTCTGCCACTGCTAATTCCCTTCCAATTCCCCATTGTATTCTTCCTTCTTTCCCGCGTCCCACCAGCGATAACCTCCCTGTACCCACCTATCCCCCTAGGCATTCGGAGGGGGGCCGTTCCAACGCTCAACAACGCACTTCACCTGCCCGCTGCTCTTCTTGGGCCGATTCGACGACAAGCCGCGAGTCTCCAAGATTCCCTCCGATGAGACCTCGCCGATAACGAATTCTCCTTCTCTACCACACACCTTGGTGCCTGTGGCATCATGATCAACTCGATATGGAAAAAGAACGACTCGCTCGACCATCCCATCTCCAAACATAATGACGACTCCCTCATGGGCCGCCTCGGGCTCAAAACCGTTCTAGTCTTCTGCTCCAATCGCGCCCTACGCGGAGGTTCACGACTCGTCCTACAGATAATCGGCCTTCTCCTAACCGTGGCCATCATCCTCCAGCTGCTGCCAGAACGGATAGCCGGCACCAGCTTCGCTAACAGCTACAAACACATGATGCCGTGGGGCAAGGAACCCGACCCTTCTGGCGACCTCCGCATTGTCGTTTTTGGCTCCCCCGACTTGGGCGGCAGCGCTGCCGATGCTGCCAAGAGGCGCACAACCTGGACCGAGCAGCTTTGCAAAGAGGTGAGCACCCTTTAGAATCCTTGGCTACTACATCCAATGGGCTGGCTTTGGAACGGAAAGAATCTAACGCGCAACAGTTGGGCTGTTCCTCTCACATCTCGCTTGTTCCCTTGGACGGCAATAATCACGGTATCGCGTCCAACCCCATTTACGCTGCCGAATTCGACATCCTGCAAAACATCACCGCCGAAACCAACATTGCCGAGAAGCCCGCCTCCGACTTCAACTACATCGCTGAGCAATACGGCGTCCCCTTCGACATCCCCGATCTCGCCGCCCAAATACAGCAGTTCCTTGCGATGCCCCCACCAGAAATTATACCCCGCGAAACTCTGTGGATTTTCACGTTTGGAACTTGGGACATTTGGAATCTGGCAGCTTTGCCGAAGCCGTCTGCCGAGGCTGTTGTAGAAGCCTCCACGGCTTTCATCTTCACCCAGATCGAGCTTCTTTACCAAAAGGCGCTGGATCCTGCCTCCATTGCCTTCTCGGATTTCTGGTCAAACGTGACCGACACTCAGCTTGAAGAGCTGACGGCTCCCGATGCTCCTGACAAGGTCGACCACCGCAGGCTGGAGAGCTTCCGTGTATTGATCCCCGAGCTATTTGACATTTCTCTCACGCCTGGATGGCACATCCGGTCACTACCCCCGATTCCCAATACCATGTCGGAGCAAACGCGCAATGCGGCCGAGCTGACTTGGAAGTGGAACATGGCGATATCAGGGGCCATGGAGAACTGGAAGTCGAAGGGGGGCTCCAAGCCCGAGGAGATGGAAAACCAGCCGGATCATGTTGTCGAGGTCCCGCAGACCAACTCGCTCCTCAAATATCTACCCGCAGCTCTGCGACCTTCGATTCACCCGGAAGAAGACGGCGGAGACCCCGATCCAGTCATCTACGCGCCATACCCGCGGCGGCTTGCTTGGCAGTCTAATCCAGCGTTCAGGATCCTCAATGCCATGACGGAGGAGGAAATGCAGCGGGCTGGAGTTAGAGACTCCCGGGGTCGCGGGACGTTAACGATCAACGATACGATGCGCTTCCTCGATGTGTGGACACCGTGTATCAAGATGGATCAGGTCAAGTTGGCGATGGACACGAACGAGACGGCCAAGGAGTGCGAGACGCCCGACGATCATCTCTTTTTGGATCCCTTCACTGTCGGGCAGCGTGCCGTCGTGGGGCTGGCCAAGTCCACGAGGGACGAAGTGTTGGAGCACCTTTTCATGCCCAACGAGGACAAGCCCGGTTGGCTATACAGGAGGTGGTCAAGGAGTTGAGGTGCGGTGATCTAGAGAGTGTCCTTGTTTGTATAACTGAGCAGATGCGTTCCAAGGGGGCATCTTGGTTTGGGATTGGCGAACGGCGTTGCAAGGAGGGATGAATTTGGTTACGATATCCATAAGGATGCAAAGCGCCTGCGGGTTGCATGGGGATCATGAGGTTTCTCCAAACAGATGCGCGTGTGCTGCTGCATAGAGCGCGTATTTTTCATCTAGAAGCTAAATCATCATTATTTGCTATAGATTTTTTGGACAACGAAGGATTCAACAATTCGACGGCAACGCTCCCTGCGTCGAAACCAGTGAGCCGTGCCGTTGGGTCCGGTTCATCCTCCCGCGAAATGCAGCCTCCTTCAGCCACAGTCGTTGGAAGTATGGTGACGTAGAATCCATTGTCTTGACGGTGAACTGCAGCTGAACGTGGAATGCATGCATCCGAATACATGCACCATCAGATTGGGGGTGGAACAACAAATCAAATGTCGAGATGACTTCCCACCTCCATAAACACCATCAACTGGCCGCATAAACTGTACCTACGACTCAGCGCTAGCTGTCGATAGCTCGAGATGATGTAGATCTCCCTCCTGAATTGAATTTAGCTGCACCGGGACAGCCCAGCCCCCATGGAAGTTGCCAACTCCATCGAGGCAAGCCCTTTCTGCGTCTCTGAGGTTCCCTTCCCCGCCTGGGCCGCCATCATCATCATGATGATCATCATGGATGCAGTCACTTTACGTCTCCAAGGTACGCTACTTGGCTACCCACCAACCTACGCCACCAAAGGCCAACCTCCAAATGCCAGGCGGCCGTAGTGTTTGGCTAGTCACGGGATGTCCATCGCCAAGCGCGCATCAAATGGCCATGTCATGCTCACCTCGGAGTCTCATGCCAGCGCCTCTGACTCTCACCGTTTCAAACCTCTAGCCCTCCCTCCTTCTCCTAGAACCCGACACCTTTTCTCACCCACTACCACCACTCCCCTCCAACATCCTTTACTCAATAGTAACAATAATAAACATTTTCCAATATCATCTGCCCCAGCTGATGTCGCCGCCTTGCCACGCCTCCCTCACTCACTCACCGAAGCACGAGACCGAGCATCGCCAACCTGACAGCCTGACGGAGGCTTTGAGACTGGCCCCGAGCACCTGTCTAGACTTCCTTACCTAAGGTAAGGTACAGAGATATCTAGGTAGCCAAACCGGCCACCCGCTCTTCAAAATGGCAGAACCAGATTTCAGTCCCTCATCCTTTGCCGGCGACATGCAGAAGCGAACCAGAAAAGAGAAGAACTTTGACGCTGTCGAGGCAGCGCTGCCCGATCCCAAATCCGCCACTTTTCTATCCCCTGCCATCAACGTCGAGGGCTGGCTGGCCTGGTTGGCCAACTTCAACCCTTTCGGCAAGGCCGTCAGCGAGAGAGATGTTGTTTGGCTGTTCGACAACACCGCCTACAAGTCGTCCAGGTTCGGCCACTGGGAGGCCGAGTTCGTGGCCGCCGTTTTCGAGCAGGACCCCAAATGCAAAGTCGTCGATGTCGTCGCCAACATCGCCAAGACGTTGGGTTTGGCCGAGGACGCTGAGGAGCGCAAGACCATCGAGGCACGCTTGATGCCCTTTCTGTGGGATATCCGTGCCGCTCGGGTCGTTAGGGTCGACCATCAGGACAGGAACCTGAGACTGGGCCCTACGAGTGTCAATGGTATCACAACCAATGTTCTACAGGTCTCGCGCGATGACAAGGGCGCTCTCATCCCAGCCAAGGCCAGGGTTCCTGCTGGCGTCAAGGGCATCTTGGATATGCATACTTACTACGCGGGGCCTGAGGGATGGGCCATCATTTCGGACATTGATGACACGATCAAGGTGACCTTGACCAGTGACCCCCTTGGGATCCTGCGCTCGACTTTTGTCGATGAACCAACCCCCATTCCCGGCATGCCTGAGTTGTACTCGGAGATTAAGAGCTTCTTGCCAAGCGACACCCCGTGGTTTTATCTCTCCGCTTCTCCTTATAACCTGTATCCCTTCCTTCGAGAGTTCCGTAATAAGTACTACCCCCCGGGAACCATGATCTTGCGAGATTCGAGCTGGCGAACTATCGCCGGCTTACTCTCAGCCCTGACCATGGGAACCGAGGAGTACAAGGTCGATCGCGGAAAGAAGGTACACTCGTGGCTTCCTAAGCGGAAGATGATCCTCATCGGTGACTCTACGCAATCCGACCCCGAAGCGTACGGCGAACTGTGAGTTGCCCAATACTACGTCGCAGGTTCGATTTAAATGGCTAACAGGTATCCTCAGCTATCGAACACTTCCTGGCTGGGTGGGAATTATCCTCATCCGCAAGGCTACCGATGTCGCTGCATTTGGAATCGACGAGAAGAACCAACCGGAACGATTCGAGAAGGCGTTTAAAGGAGTGCCTCGGGACGTTTGGCATGTCTTTGAGGACCCGAACGAGTGTCGACAGATTGTGAAGGATATTACGAGCCAAGATTGATTACAGCATGATGAATTCCCCCCTTTTCTTTTGTCCAGGTTGCTTTGCCCTGTATTATTATGTCTTTGTGTGCAGAATGGACATGGATATATTATATTCATTGTTAGGTATCCCGGTGTGGACTGCTGTTGATAGGTTCCAAGGCTCCCGTTATTTTGGATATACGTACTTTTTAGGTACCCGTTCACGTTGTGGCTCGCTAAATTGCGTTACGATTGTCACAGCTTCAATCTTTCTTCATGCACTCCTTGAATTGTCTCTTGCACTCCTCGAAATGTGACTAGGATGCTGCACACCGCGAACGTACGCATCATGGGGTCTACCCCGAATAAAATCCATCTTGCCGTGGCATCTGAAGATACTCATATCAGACCTTGTAGTATCCCTTCGACTGCCTTAAGGGAGCTTTTATGTACTAGCCGGGATCCTGGCCAATTAAAGAGCCAGGGATAAACAGTACTTGATTTTACTACTATTATAGGAGATAAGTAAAGTACCAGTGGGTTCCAGCACTACAAAGCGCAATGTCACTCTTATCGCAGCTACACCTGATTCTCCTAGCTATATCACGTGCGCGACTTGATCAAAGGTCGCGCACTAGAGACTAGGATGAAGTGGGAATAGTACATGAAAGCTCCCTTAAGGCAGTCGAAGGGATAACCGCCCCCCCCCACCCATCGGACCTTTGGCCTTCCTGCAAAGCTCGCCTCATCAGATCAGCATGAATCTTCCTCCCAAGTACCTCCCACATCAGTCTCTGCCACCTGAGTGCCTCCCACCTGAGTGCCTCCAACTTGAGTGCCTCCCACTGGAATATCACCTACTCCGTCAGTTCCTTGAACTTCGGAGGAACGCACATTAGTACGACTGTTCGCAAAAATCTGTCTCTCGAAGGTGTATATGATTTTCATGGAGGAGATCTGGAGTATTTCCATGGCGTTAATCTTAGCATCAGCACGAGCCATCTCGGCCACTTCGATTGGGAGAAAGAGTTTGATAGCGGTTTCATTCTCTCTGAAATTCCGCTTAGCCCACATGCAAGCTGATTGTAGCATCCAAAGTACAGCCCTCGGTTTCCCAGCGCGGCTAGGGATTATTACGATGCGGACGGTGCTCAGCTGCGGATAGTTCAGGGTGACTTGGAGTGCATTCGTAAAACCTGTGAAGGTGGATACCCAAGTATCGGCCTTTGTAATGTCCTGTGCAGGGTATACATCGACGGTCCTGATAAGACGGTGATATGGCACATGCCGGGTCCTGAACATAAGCAAGCTCGTCGCTCCGACGAATGAGGGAGTGTTGGTGCCATAGGGGATGTGTATGCCTTCCTTATATTCAGAAGTATCTTGTCAGCTATCCCCATGGCTGTGACGACATTTTCATGGTTCAAGAACAGCAACGTAAGCTATCTTGCGGGTGAAGATCAGCTGGATAGAGAGATACTTCCATCTATGACAGCCTTCGGAATATCGGTGAGGCATCTAGCGGCGCCCTCGTCGCAAGCACAATGATCCAAGGCTGGTAGAATGCGAGTCAGATCATTCTCCCGGCGGAACGACTTCTCAGAGTTGGCATAGCTGACGTAGACGGTGCGCTTGCCGAAGAGTTCGATGTAGACTAGGCGTCGGACGTCGACAGTGAGTTTCGTGAAGAGCAGGGAGTCGGCCTGGCCGTTAATGACCGGGAACTCCGGGGGGTCTCATCCGAGTGAGCGGGTATCAAAGGGTGTCGTTGTCTCTTGAGTGCGATGTCGTGAAAAGCGATGCGGACATGAAGTCTGAAGCCTGCTGCTGTGAAAAATTGCAAAGATGTGACGATGGTTGCAAAAGAGAGACTGCACGAGCGGCACTGCAAGTGGAAGAATGGGTTTCGATTGATAGTCCACCTTGCCTTTTTACACGTGGCTACCAACATCTGGCAGCCAAACGTTCGCAACCTGGAAGAAAACAAACAGCTGTACGGAAATAATATTCACCGACCATTTAGACTACCTATCGACACGCTGTACCATCGCAGCCCAGGGCAAGTGTATCAACTTCAGGTCTCCCAAGTCAACCGCCAACTCCAAACCAAGAGCCAATACGCCCGCCTACTACCTTGTCCCCTAGGTTCTTCCCTTCTGGTGAGCTCCTCGTTTCGCGTGTGACAGCAAGGTAAAAGAAGGACTTGAGACGAAGCTGATGGAGCAGAAAATGGGGGGGAGTCAAAAGCTGTCTGACTACTACACCTTACCCAGGTAACCGGAACAGATCTGGTTCTGACACGGGCAACTGAACGATATCATAGAGCTGGGGGTGAGTGGTGCGGGGGGCGGGAGTTGATGAAGCCGCCGGGTAATGACAGCTGCTTGCGTTATCAAAGACCCTCGAGTGACCTACACTCAGATACCTGGAGTTGACCTCAGAAACCCCGGATTCTCAAG
>JAANBC010000309.1:0-37339 GCA_014621405.1 Stylonectria norvegica
TGCCTCCGGAGAGCGGCGCGGAGCAGCGTCGGCGGAAGCATGATTGGTCAGTCAGTCGGTCGGTTGAGGCGGAGACGGAGGCGGAGGCAGGGGCAAAGGCGCAAAGCGGTGTTGTTGTGTTATAGGTGCGAGGAATACATGGTGAAGATGAAGATACAGAAGTAGGTGTAGATGTAAGAGTGAGAATATCTGTCTGTTGTTGAGCCGTCTTTCTGGATGCCGAGCTCGGGCGCCATTGGCATCCATAATTTGACGTGGGGGTCCTCTTATCAATCTAGCGCGGGGAAGGGACCCTGGGGTTTTGGTGAAACACCATGAGCAGATTGGCTGCTTGAAGATACATCTACGCCAGAGCTACTCGTTTTCGGGTTCTATCGGCTATTAACAGTGCCTGGAGCTATACCCAATTGAATAATGGCCGAGTTTCTCGGCTTGTATCCCCGAATATCCAATCCTAACCTTTAGATTGGAATTAATATTAGTACGGAATCATTAACACTGGTTGTAAGTACACGACACTCCTCTCAAACCTATGTCCCTTCGCAATACGCAACCTCCCTTACAATGCCGAGCGAGCGAATAGTTGTATATATTCGTTAGTTGATATGATGGGCACTACTAAAGCATTGGATGAAACCATTTACAAGATAGGGATTTATCCATTTAAATTTAGAATCGAATGTTGCCATTCCGGTTTCCTTATCCAAGAGGAGTAAGACATTGCACCTAAGTACTACCCAGGAAGGGCAGGCAGCATAAATGTACATGCCATTCCGATATTCTCCCAATCTCTCTTCCCCATCTACATCTCATGATCATTTGAGACGAACACCATAATTCTCACATTCACACTGAGGCCTTTCACTAGATATGTTAATTCCCGACGGACGCCCCAAAATGGAAGACAGTGCATCTGAAGTAGATGACGCCTGGTCTTCGCGCCCAGAATCCATGCCGGACCGCGTGCGACGCGTGCAAGCCGACCTTGGCGAACTTGACAATTACTACAACATCTCCATCTCGACAAGGCGATACAAACGGCTGGAGTATTTTTATACTAGTGAACTAGACTCCTTGTTCCAAGTCGACTTTGATAAGCTCTCCCAACAAGACAGAGTCGACTGCTTATTACTGCGTAACCAATTGAAGCGCAGTTCATATCAGCTACACCTACAGCAACGCTCTCAACAGGCAGCCCAACTAATCTTCCCATTTGGACAGCTCATTGTCTCGCTATGCGAATCCCGTCAAGACATAAAACCGATGCACGCCGAGAAGACTGCCAACATACTCGACGAAATCAAGCAAAAGATCAATCAGACTAAATCGAAGGTCGAATCAGGCGAGCTGAAAGTCGGTAAAACAAGCGCTTTCAAAGCTGCCCAGATCATCGATGAGTTACGCGGTCATCTCCGCGAGTTCTTCCTCTTTTATTCTACTTACGACCCTCTATTCGACTGGTGGGCGACAACCCCATGGAAACAAGCCGATGACGCTCTCGCGCAAATTTTACCGGTCGTACAGACTCGGCTGGCGGGGATGCATCCTGGGTCTGACGACGAAGTTGTCGGCGAGCCCATTGGGAGGGCCGGACTTCTTGCCGAATTGGAAGGCGAGATGATCGCATACACCCCAGAGGAGCTCATACAGCTAGCAAAAAAGCAGTATCGATGGTGCGAGACACAGATGAAAGAAGCTTCGAAAGAGCTCAACTTTGGTGACAACTGGAAGAAAGCTCTCGACTTTGTCAAAACCCAGAATGTTCCTCCTGGTGAACAGACGCAGCTCGTACTTCGGCTCGCTCGCGAAGGCACCGATTTCGTACGGAAGCACAACCTTGTTGCCGTTCCTGAAATGGCCGATGAAACATACCGAATGTTCATGATGTCTCCTCAACGCCAGAAGGTTTCACCCTTCTTTCTTGGTGGACCATCGATCCTGGTCTCATATCCAACCGTCGATATGTCTCAAGACTTGAAGAAAATGGTCATGAGGGGCAACAACAGGCATTTTGCGCGTGCGACTGCCTTTCACGAGCTCATCCCTGGGCATAGACTGCAATTGTATATGGGCGAACGTCACCACAGCCATAGACAGTTGTTCGAAACCCCGTTCTACGTTGAGGGTTGGGCTATGTACTGGGAGATGGTCTTTTGGGAGATGGGCAGTTTCTTCGTTTCGCCGGAAGACCGGATCGGCACTCTATTCTGGCGCATGCACCGCTGTGCCCGCATCATTTTCTCGCTCAAGTTTCATCTTGGAGAGATGACGCCGCAAGAGTGCGTGGACCTCTTGGTGGACTGGGTAGGTCACGAGCGGTCCACCGCCGAAGGGGAAGTACGACGATCATTCAACGGTGATTATTCACCGTTGTATCAGGCGAGTTACATGGTTGGAGCATTGCAGATGATGAAGCTTCGAGAAGAGGTGCTGGACAGTAAGCGTTTAGAGGAGAAGAGGTTTCATGACTTGGTGCTGAGGGCGAATACGATGCCGATTGAGCTGTTGAGGGCGTTGATACTGGGGGAAGAGCTGACGCCGGACTATAAGGCTAAGTGGAAGTTTTTGCACTGATCATATTAGTACTTCGGTGGCATTATTATGAAGTTGACGTTACTTGTTTTCCAAGTACAAGTAGTATTAAACTGCGTCGACAAACAGAAAGAAATAAGCTCCTCGAGGTTATTTAGGCTGATCAATGAAACGAGACGTCAAGCACATCTTTACATGATACGCAACCCATTATGCTACACAACAAAGGAAAATAGTCTAAGCCAAAGGGCCGTTCATCAACACCCACCAACCCAGGTATGCTCGCCTCATGTCGTCGTAGCGTCCTCAAAACATATCCACTTCATCCTCCTCCAGGAACCCTAAGCCACTATCATATCTCCGTCGCTTGGTGCTGCTCCGCCTGGCGAGCCCTCCCGACATGTACTTCCCGCGTCGTCGAGTCGCAGAGCTAGCGCCCTCGACATCTTTCTCCGTCGTGCTCGCTACGCTGCTCGATCGGCGGGGCGTCTTAGGCGTGTCGAGGAACTCTTGGCTCATCTGCAGAACCCGCTGGAGTTCTTCCTTCATCGAGTCAATGACCGACTTGGCTTTGTCCTTGTCTTCATCTAGCCTCTCTTCCAAGCCACCGTTCTCGACGCGGAGACTGCGAATGGTCTCGTGGGCAGCGAGAAGGTATGCATTGACGCGGTCGATCTCGCCGCGAAGCTCCGACACTCTTGCGTCGCGCAGCGCCAAGTCAGCGCCGTGCTGCTTGTTCAGCGCCGCCAGCGTCTTGGACTTGTCCTCTTGCACGGCGACCATCTGCCTCTGGAGGTGCGCGGATCTAGCCAGGGCGTCGGTCAGTTTCGTCTCCAGCTCGGCGATGTTGTCGACTTTCTTCGATAGTACTCGGCGTTGTGACTCGAGCTGGGCGTGGTGGGTTGCGTTTGAGTCGCGGCCTTCGCGCTCCATCTTTTGCACGAGCTTCTCCAGCTCCGAGACGTCGCGGATGTAGCCGTCTACTGCGCCTTTGAGGCGTTCTTTGCCAACCTCCAGCTCCTTGATCCGGGCGGTCTTGTCGCTCATGAGTTTGTCGGCCTTCGAGAGCTCTTCTTTCAGACCGTCCATGACGGATATTCTAGCGTCAAGCTGCTTCCGGAGGGATAGCTCGATTTCGTGGTATTCGTCGATGGCGGCTTCATCCTCCTTCATTTTCTTCGACATGAGACGGAGGCGCGTAAGCATTAGGTCGAGAACCTCGGCGCCATGCGATGTCAGGGGTAGGGCGATTTCGCCGGGCGTGAGGTACTCGAGCTCTAGGCGAGCGGCGCGGAAACCAGATGCAAGGGCGGTAATCATTTCGCAGGCATCGCTTCCTGTGAATCCAAGGTCGCTGATGGAAGATGTCAGATGCGTTAGGGCGGTAGTGCGGTCGGACATGGTTCGTATCAATGCTTCGACTTGGTTTTCCAGGGCCTCAGTGGAGGACGTCGTGGACTCGTCGGTAGTTATTGTTGTGGCGTCAGATATTCGTGCCGCTAGACGGGTTCCCAAGGCTTTGTAAGAGTCGAGTGTTGAGGTGAGCTTGCATACTTCTAGTTGAAGAGACGCGGACTCTTCTTCCAGTCTCTGGTGGTTTGGGTCCACGACGAAGGCCTGGACACCAACGTCGGACTTGGGTGTTTGCATGACTGGCCGAGAGCATGGTGTCGTAGGCATAGTCGGGCTTGTGGCAGGGGGTGTGGGAAACGAGGATCTCGCTCTCGAGGGAGTGCTGCAGGCGAACTGCGCCATCGTGGCATCGCCAAAGTCCTCCTCGTCTGGGGACATGTCCATGAAGTCGTCAGAGAAGGGATCTCTCGCCGCAAGGGTCCAGTTGAATCCTCGGCTCTCGTCCATAGAGCCTGCTCGCTTCTTCAACTGCATCTTAAGGTCCTCAACCTGCTTCTCCAGCTCCCACATCCGGTCGGTGTCCATAACGATAGTAGCGTTTTGCAGTTCGTAGATGTCCCGATCACGGGCTTTGAGTTCGTCCCTGAGGTGCTCGATCTCTGCTCGGGCTTGCAGTGCCCTTTGCTTTCTCTCTTGCTGGATGGTGTTCATCTCCTCGCTCAACCCGTTTCGGCGAATGCGACGCTGCACTCGACCGTCGAGGATTTGACGTAGAGGAAGAAAGGTGACCTCCCCGCTCTGGGGTAGTCCTGGGCTGGAAGCCATTGCTCCATTTCCCGAGCTTCGCATGGGGGTGGAAGAGCGTCGTCGCTTGGGAGTGGTGACGGAGACGCGGCGGATCATGGGAGTCAGGCCACTTGAAGCGCTGCTGGTGGCGGGTCCTGGATCTGAGAACCGAACAGACTTTTTGCCCGTCTTTTGAGGTGCTTTGACGACAGTCTTGCCAGGTGTAGAAGTAGCCGAATTTGGTTCTGCTACCATGATGCTACGACGCGTCCGCCGAAGGGCGATGGGGAGGTCGTTGTCCGCCATGACGGATTCAGGCGGCGAGTTCATCATGAACTACGGTTGGGCGAGTTCGCTGAGCTAGGTAAATGCGAATTCAAGGCAGCCAAGAACAAAGAAGAAACCCAAGGAAGTAGATGGAGGGAGATCTGCCTGTAGATGTATTTCGCAAGCATTCGCCCTTGTAAACATGGCTCGTAAAAGACGTGTTCGCGAGACAGCTGGCACCCTCACCAGGCATCGATTTGTTTACTTCTACCCCAATAAGGTTAGTGTACAGCAGTCCGGCGGCCGGCCCCACCACCCCGCGATTGACAGCATCCAATCGATCTGTCAGATGCTAGGGTCGTTCTAAACGGCCGGCTGGGAGCAGGGAATATAAGGTCGCCATGGCATTTACTGTCTGTGAATTGCCATGCAGATCTTAACAAGACGATGAATTCTAGGTGGCAAGGCGGTATCGAGCGGGGGGCTTTGGAAGTGCTTATGAGCCCAGATCTTTGAGGTATGGTTTGCATATAACGCATGGTTCTTAGAGGAGTGAAAATAGGCAACGACAGCTACGTTGGCTTAGTCTCATGCATGACTCCGTAGGAAGCGCTGTTAAGATATCTATCTGTTGTTCACGGCATATTGAGGCATGACCAGGGTTAGGCCGATCCACAATCCTCTTAGACCGGGGGGGTTGGTGGCCAATTCAACGGCCAAGACCACAAAGGAGAAGCTGCAGCAGGTTCAAAGGTGGGTTTGTTAAGTGACGAAATAGGCTCGTATCATTGAAGTCAGTACAATTGCCTTTAGTAGAGAAAATCACGGTGAAGTTGTAGCCTAGTACTAGTATACTACGGCCTATTCTAGACACTACGAAGTAATTACCCATTTCATGCTATGTGAGTATTTTCTTCGAAACAGACGACTTGATTGAACAGTACAAGTAGGTAAGAAGAGAGCGCGCTTTTCTTTGATATACTCGCAACACGTGCCGCCCCAGGTCATATGGTGAACCTCAAATACCTGTTGCCAGAACAAAGGCCTACGGGGCCACACCGGATGACTAAGCCACCTGACCTCTATCTCTCACCGAGTCGCTTTCTCACCTTGGATTCCACAGCCAGCAATTGCACAGTGTGACTCCTACTCGGCTACACAAGATCCCATCCCCAACCGCGTATCGCATGGAGGCTCTACAATGCCACAGCCAGCAAAGCAGGTCAAGTTCGTGGCCTCAGACCCGAGTCGTGGCGGCCTCCCAGTGAAGCGCAAGCAAGTCCAGCACGCCTGCGATGCTTGTCGCAGGAAAAAAGTCAACATGCATCAATCCCGGAGAGACGCTTTTACAATGCATTTGCTAATGATCTATAGAGACGATGTATCCATGCAGAGGACTCCATAGATGAGGCGGGGCCGCTGGAGGAGACGCAAACCCAAGAATCTTCACCATCCCGGTCATCGTGAGTTCAACCTAGAGCTCGGAGCCCGCTGCATCGGCTGTTGCTCACCTTGACGATAGCCCCGTGCCTCCTCCCGCTGGCTCCATCGCGAGGGAGGTCTCTCCCGCTCTTGATGGTCAAGACGTTATCGTGGGAAACTCATCTTCCTTTCGATATGGTGAATCGACGGCGGCAACTACTACCACGGCTGCATCCACGGCAGATGCGTCCAGCACCACGCCCAAACCTCAATCATCCCGGTTCGTTGGTGACCTCAACCCAGAGGGCATGTTCCGGGAAGCCACTGGATCGGCTTCACTTCGAGAAAACTCCCAAAAGGGAGACGTTGGTATCTGGCTGACATCTACCACCACGGCGGGAAATGCTGGTCAAGTGTCACAATTTGTCACCTCACGGCCGCCCCCTATAATGGACCAGTTCTTGCTCCCGTTCGTGCGGGAGCATTGCTTGTCGTGCCTACCGCCTGACAGAGACTACCGCAAGCTGCGGCGTATCTTCCTGCAAAAGATCCATCCCATATTTCCCGTCATCCCAGAAACGGCGCTGAGCACCATCTCCGATGATCCTGCCAATATTATCTCACGGCAGCTGATCTGTTTAGCTGCGGCCACAGATCCTGCCATGGCCCAGCACTTGCGCCTGAGGAACCGTGGTCCAGATGTGATACCGTGCCAAGAGTTTTCGCAGTCTATTTCTTCAGCAGTCCGAGCTGTTCTTGAGACGAGCATCATTCCCGACCGAGTTCTGCATATTCGAGCCCTTGTGATCTTATCCTTATATACCCAACCTACAAGTGCTGAAGAAGCCGATCTTCCGGCACAATTAGGCGGCAGGGCCATTCATCATATCCAAACTCTTGGCTTGCATCTGTTACGCTACGACGCGCCGAATTGCGGAGAGCTCGAGACCTTGTTCTGCGCAGTTTGGGCTTTGGATCGGATCAACGCTGCCATCTACGGGCGGCCTTGTCTATTACACGAGCGAGATATCGGCGCCAACCTCGAAGGCTGCATCAAAAAGAGGCCTCCATGCTTTCGCCTCCTCCTCTCGGTCGTCCAGTGGCTAGATCAAGTCATTGAACTCTACCGTCCCGGACCAAGCGCCGAGGCATCCGGTCTCGACAAGATTGTCTATATTGACCTGCCTGTGCTCGAAGCCATGATCGTCAACGCCGATGCACTGAAAGTCCCTACGCCGTTGATAGGTTTGTCGTATGTCTCACTGTCAGTCTGAAGTCATGTTGACTGATCCTAGCTACAATCGAAACCTTCTACCATGCCATTATCATTCTGTCATGCCGACTCCCCCGACCCGGCACTCTTTCCGCGGCTTCAACTCTTCCTCCCCCGTCAGCAAACGCTCGTCGCTCACTTGCAGCCGACAGGATTGCCTGCGCCGTACCGCGGGATCATCTGAGTCCAGTTCCTTTCGTTCCGTATGCCGTGTGTCTCGCCTTGAGTGTGGAATATCGCAAAATGCGACATAGTAGGCTCCCAATGTTTCGTGCCAGAGCAATGCACGCTTTCCGACGCAATTGCGAGATGTTAAGGGAGTTTGGCGACTACTCCTGGAGCGCAAATGTCGTGGCAGGACTGGGCGAGAGGGTGCTTAAAGAGATGGAGAGGGCAGCCACAACACTTACCAAAGAAGTGACGCCTCCACCTCCAGATGGGACGCCGAGCTCTGTTCCATCTTCACTGCAGAACTCGAGCATGCATCCACCCGAGCCGTCCATGACTGACCCAGCCCTGCTCAATTCGGTGCCTGGTGTTGACGCCGCCATTGACTTTTCCTTGATCGATGCTATATCTGGACAAGACGTCTTTGGTCACATCGACCCAAGCTTCAATCTGAACGCTGTGGAAGACGCGCTAGAAGCGAATCTCGATATCGGACTACCTTTCAACTGGAGCGACTGGGGACAATATGCAACATGAGAGGACTTCGAGCCTACCAAATTAGCGAGCCCGCGAAACATTCGATGTGGCCCTTCCAACAGAGAACGCTAACCTTTGTTGTATCGCCGCACAATTTTGACCTGGCATCTTGAAGGGAGGCGGAGAGTTGACTGGTCACTTTGTCCGGATTTGGAAAGTCGAATTGCATCACGCAGCTAGGTATCCAACCGATCAGAGCCGAGATTCGGAACCTTGACTCATTGAGTAGGAGTTTTCTTTCAATACTGCCCTGTGTATTGCTGTAAGCACAGCCCAAAACCCTCCTGACAGGCAATAAACAGCTTTCTCTAGATACCGTGCTAAACATTTATTACAGGAAACACCCAGCTGCGATGTACTCACGGTGACCAGCTTCTTTCCTAGAAAGCACGCTGTTGCACCACACACAATAGCGTAAACTTGATAGACATGGCTTGTGCTAGAACCGTAACACACCAGCATTTACTGTTAGCACGATTAAACCAGTGTCGAATCTGTTGTTCAGAGATACGTAGACGTATCGGGTGCAGCAATACGGATCATAGCAGTGGAGTTAACGGGCTTATAGATAAGGTAGATAGTTTGATTCATAAATGCCTACCAAAGATGATAATCATGACTACCGTTAGTCGCGCCGGTTCTTTCAAGGTGTCAAATCAGAGTTTTGAGTGAAAGCTCGATGAACGTTGACTTTGACATAGGCAACCTCCCAAACTCCATCTTCCAACGTAGATAAGAGATCCAAACCTTCTGTCCAGTGCGAACTCACGGTCTCAAGCACTGCTCAACTCAATGCTCCATAAATAAAAAAGTCCGGCACCGTTGCTCCTCAATCCTTGAGTGTCCCGCGGCCTTTGTGACTGTATGGGATGTATACTGTATGCGGGGGGCCGGTCGTAGCCCTCCAGATAGCTTCAGGACTCTACGTTGGCCTGCTTCATTTGAACGTCTTTGGGTAATGTGCCCTATAGAAAAACCACGGCGTTCTACCATCGATCTCTGCCTCGCTGGCCACTCGATAGCTGGGGTGTATGCTCGGCTCGAATTATCGTCATTGGGCGCGCGGTGTATACCCGGACTGCAGTGGCGTCCATGGTATCTGTCGTCGTCGTCCTCGTCGGGGCTCAACGTCGTTGCAAATTTACTCTTTACTTGGGGGGTTGCGTGGGGGGTTGCTTCGGCAAGTTTGTCGGCTTTCCGGTGAACTGATTCTTCAGCTCGCCAAGGAAGTGTCTCACGAATCGACTACTTCGGTCGTCGGCGCCCGGATCCGCCGTGGCCTCACCCGGAGCAAGCGGCTCATGGGGGTTCCGTCCGTATTGCTTCTCGTTGATGGTTCGGTGGATGCGGCCGACGGCGAGGTGGAATCCGGGTTGTCGCAGGATCTGGAGGGCGTTAGTCATGAGGATGAGCACATGGAAAGTTTCGTCGTTCGGGAAGCCGTACCGAGGCGATGATTCGGTCCTGGAAGTTGGTGTCAGTCAGTGGAGGAGAACCGGAGGGGAGCGTGGGCTTGTTGCGTGCGTACCTCGAAGGATTGGATCAGACGAAGCACCCACCAATGCGCGGACATGATGAGCTTCTGCTGCTGCTGTTATTGCGTTTGCCTTGGTTACAGGTTCTTCCTTAGAAGCGTCGAAGGCAGAAAGAGTGGTCAGCCGGTGATGATGTTTTGTCAATGATGATGATGATTATAGTGGTTGAGGCGAATGACTAAAGATGCGTCCCGGTGTTGGTGGTGGGGTGGCAATTGGCTGCTTGCGCTAACAATTGAATCGGCAAATTGACAAATTACCCCAGACTTTTTGGTAGCAGTGTAAGATATAATTGGAAAGCTAATCATTTGTCTATTTGTTAGCGTAATATAATCCGCCGTATCCGAGGCGCTTTCAAAGGATTTTACTAAAACAAATATGCTGCCGTCGCTAGTTAATCTCATGTTCTACCTCGTATATAGAGTATTGACTACTATAGAACTTGTTATTGTCGCCACTTACACTGGGATCAAGTCGTAATTGTTCAGGTTCATTCTAACTATCCGGGATCCCCACATCGACCGTCGCGTATGCTTACCTTTGATTTTGCATTATGTCAATAATCCTACTCCGTCGGTATGAATCGTACATTTTACACCTTTTTTGTGACATGAGCAGTATTTCACGTCCGCATAGGTGAGTAAGAAGAGCATATATAGCATCAAAGCTTGAAATTTAAAAGAACTGATTCGCTACCTGCAGACATTTGACATTCTCTTCTAGTGTTGAGTACTGAGTAGTCTCCATATCCTCCATCCCCCTTCCCCTTCCACTAATCAAGAACTATCTCTGCATATTTTTCTTCTTTACAAACTTGTCATTGAAGTTGACTTCATTTAACACCATCCTATCAGTGACCAATCTTGTCCTTTCTCGGCTTAAGCAGGCAACTCCCAAGGCACATATGGCCTGATAAAGCTGGGGATGTACTGAATCTTTCCAATATCCACGCCGTGATGGCGCACAATCGCATACGCAATGGTAACGTGGAAAAATATGTTGGGCACGCAGTAGCCAAAGATAAAATTCTTGCTGGGCAACAAGAAGTCGGGGCTATCGCCGAGATGACACGGCACCAGCTCGTTCTCGCGTTTGTTTATGCGGTCCTTGTCGGCCTTCTCCAGTTGCTCCAACGTTTCGGCGATGCGGGCCTTCATGTCTTCGTATGTCTTCATATCGTCGTTACGCTTGAGCGGCTCCAGGCCCTGAGCTTGGGCGACCATTTGGCAAGTGGTGTCAGTGGCGACCCAGACTTGGAAGGTCAGGGGTTGCATGTCTTCGATGAGACGAGATGAGGGGAGCTTCGCGGAGTCGGGGTGTTGCTCGGCGGCTTTAAGAATTCTCGAGAGAGCATTGAGGGCATTGATAGCCGTGGTGATAGAGCCATCGTACAAGGTGTGGCTGCTTGTGTCTGACATGTTGAAGGAAGAATCGGCGGGGCCGAGTTTGTATAAGATCCTAGCAAGTAGATTACAATTGCACAAGTATTTCAAATGCTGTTCGTGGCTACTGTATCGAGGGTGTCTGGAGCTGTTATCTAAGTCTTCCCTGACGAACGCTCATGCATATATATACCTACTTGTAGGCGTTACTCTATGTGTAAGTTGCAACTCAAGTCAGGAGATCTCAGTCCTGTTCTGACATGACTCGCAACACATTGACCGCGGAGATGGTCCATGGAGCCATCGCCAGTAGGATTGTGACTAATTCGCTACATCTTCGCGATCCGAAAATAAAGATCGAAAGAGCGAGTCCACGGCGGCCGTGGCGCTCAATATGACAAAGAGTGCGGAAATACGGATATAGTCTAGACTACATGTTCCTTAAATCAAGGCCATGCGGGGCTCAACCAAGCTATCTTGTACTCTGTAGTCTGTACAAACGTATGATTTGCATCGCCGTGGAAATCAAGTTTATTTCAGCAATTCAACAGCTCATCTTGGATCAGTGGGGAATTTTCTGGAACCATCTCAGCGCGGGCAGTTCATCTCGCGCTTCGCGAAACCCCCGAGCCGCCGTTTACCAAAGTTTGGAATGGCTCATTAATCGTCATCTGTGATATGCTGACTATTGAGGGCACTGAGAATATCGAATATCGATCTCAGGCTGTGCAAACCCATGTGAGAAGCAAAACGATTGATGGGGATAATGTAAATACACGCGTGCCAGCCATAATTACTTCAGATCTTAACTAAACAGTTACAAGGTAGCAAAAGCGCGATACTCCAAGTCCAATGTTCAATATTCTGTTCCCACCTGACTTATACCGAGGTCATTCGCTCAATCTCATATCCTATCTTGCCCTAAAACATACAACCACATTTTCCTTTTCCTACACTTGGGCAAACCGCTCGCTCTCTCAACACACATATCCATACCCTCCAACTTAAAACCATCAAATAATCAGTCATGCTCCTCCCCCGACGTCCTAAACCCCCAATATCTTACTTCGCACTCTCTACCACCGCCCTCTCCCCTTCACCCGCTCCCTCACCCGCGACCAACTTCTCCAGCCCAAACGCCGCTCTTCCCACGCCGTTCGTCCACTTCCGAAGCATGTCCTCGCTCGGCCGATCAACGTGCTGCGCCTCGCCCTGGCCGCCGGGGAAGTCCGGCCCCGGCGTGCCGTCGCGGAAAGCCTGGCGCTGGCGGACCACGTACTTGGCGTTGAAGTCGGTGAGCGGACACACGGGGATGTAGAGTACGCTGGAGTCGGAAGTACCCGTGTGGACTTTGTCGACGGAGTGGATTGCTATGGTGGGTTAGGGAGGTAGTTCGAAGAAGTATGGGGTATGACTTACTGTCGCAGTGCCACGCTACGAAATCTCCTGGCTCGATCTCCGGGACGTGCACCATGGTCTTGTTCAGTTCAAGATGAGGATGCAACTCGTCGTTCAGCTCCTGGCCATGTCCCGGCGTTGCTCCTTGCAACTCACTCGTCATCTCGTCCGCTCCGACAAACACCCAGTTCTTCTCATTCAAGTACCCTGGAGTACCAGCCCCCTGGATCGCCTTGAAGAACGGCCTGAGGAGAACATACGCCGTCGATAGATGCATCAGCGGGTTCACCAGCAAGGTTCCCCCCCGGGGCCTTGTCCTGCTCATGCTCAGCCAGCCCTGCCACGCCCGAAACATGGAACACGCTCCTAGCCCATCGTATCGGTTGTTCACCGCGTCGACACGGCCGCTCGCGTCCCACGGGTCGTATTCCTCCCAGCGCCCCGCGAAGATGGCATCGTAAACGCCCCCGAGCCCGTAGCCTTCCTTCTCCCATCGCTCGACGCTGCCGCCGTCTATGTGCGGGCCGAGTGCGAACGCCGAGTCGCCGGGTTGCCGGATGCGCAGCCGGTCGGCGTAAGTCAGAGGGTTAGTGAGGGAGATGGGGGTGCTCGCGGATGAGGAGCGCCAGAGGGCCGACATAAGCTGGTGCTGAACGCGGAGGAGAGATGGGTGACCGCGGGCTTTGAGCTGGGCGGCGGACCAGTAGAGTTCGTATACCTGAGGGTTGTTTTGCGGAAAGGCTAAAGATGTTAGAACAAGACTGCGAGACGTGCGATGGAAAGACAACTGACCTTTGGTCGAGGGGTTCTTTCGAACGTACTCCTCAATCTCCTCCTTGTATGCTCGCGCTTCATTCTCTGGAACAACACCCTTAACGACTACGACACCACGTTTCCGCATCTCCCCCTTCAAGCTCTGAACTCCCTTCTCCAAGTCCTGGTATTCTACTTGCGGGACAACGCCCGGCCCTTTTGTAATGACAATCTCGTTCTCCTTCTTCAGCTCCCGGAGCAACCTAGTCCAGCTCGCTGTGAGTTCGCCCTCGCGGCCTTTGACTAGGTCGCGCTTCAGTAACCTAAATCGGTCAGGCAAAATTGGTCGATCGTTCCCGGATAGAGAGACGAAAGAGTCTGAGATGTCGCCCTCTTTCTTGCCCGGCGGTTGTGTCGTCACCGTGGCCATGGAGCGCCGGAGGGCGTGTGAAGCCCCGCGAGCTATCTTCAGGGAAGATCGCAACATGTTTCCTACTAATGCAATGGTGAGGAATAGAATAAAGGCAAAGAACTAGTGGTAAGATAAGATGGAGATGAAGTGTGGGGATATCGTCACCATCAAACTTCCGTCAGGTTGGTGTCTTTATGCTCTTAGTTGGAGGGTGCGGGACTTCCCCTTTAGGCAGTCCGCACCACTCCGCTCACTCCGACTTGTGAGGACTCCCCAAGGGGCAAAACCGCGCCGATGTCACTTCAAAGTGCCCTGCTTCGATTTATTGAAGCCAGTAAATGAGAGAGGGCCGGGTAAATGCTTGGTTTCCGGGTGGCTGTTGGCGGAGCATAAAAAGGTAGCTCCGTAAGTCTGGAGAAACAAAGTATCACCAATGAAAGTTGACTTGTATGGTGCCGTTGTGATCTGATAGCCGCTTGCGAAAGACAGAAGTATACGTCGAAGGTCATAGAATCCATGTATACCATATGTTTTTCTAGTGCCTAGTACCTAATCTTGCCTCAAACAAGGTGCGCTGCATCGACATCATATTCCGTGCCACTGACACAGCAAAGCGCAGTATAATACCCAAAAAGAAGCCTAGCATCCCCTGTCCCTCCATGGTCAACACCAGTTCCAACCGGAAGAATGCTTGTTTCATACATACATGATAGGAAAATAAAAGAACACCTTAGCACCCTCGTACCCGTGTCTCTCGGGATCCTCCCCAACTCTTTGTGCCTCGAAGTCGCGGCCGGCATGCCTAATCGACGTCGACCTGCCGCCGCACCTTTTCGCGCAGATCCCGATTCTCCAGCTCCAGGCCGCCGAGGCGCTGTCTCGCGGCGTGCCGGTCTTGGTTGCGCGCTTCTCGCTCCATCTTGAGCTTGTACTCCATGTCACGCAGCCGGAAGAGCCATCGGTTGTCGCCGCTTCCTCCGCTCCCTTCCTCGTTCAGCGTGGCCATGTCGGCCAGGCCTAGACCAATTGATGACCCCGGGATCCCCGTGGCCGTGTTCGACCTGGTCAACGTCGACGTTCGGCTGCTTTTGCCGTGGCTCGAGCGAGAGCCTCGGTCTCGGTCCCGTTCACCCGGCCCGCGGGGGATCGACGGCGACGGGGACCCTCCGCTTCCTGACGACGGGACGAGGGCGTCGCTATTGCCTGATGCCGAGTATGCTGCGCGAGCCCGAACGTCGTTTGCTGTGCGCAGCGTGGCATTCTCGACCTTGAGCTGGCGGCAGGCCTCCTCTAACCGCATGGTCCGATGTTGATTGTCCTGAGTGCCCAGGGTGCCCGAGGCAACTGAGTTCCGCACCATAGTCTCGAGACGATCTAGTTTCTTAGTCCGGATGTCGAGGTTATTCTCGAGCGTCTGATACTCGCGATAAAGGTCTCGCTCGACAGACTTAATTCTCGACTGGAAGGACGTGACCATACTCTCGATCGTTTTGATAGCCGCCAATAGATTCTTAGAGAAGCCAGGGAGTCGCGTGGCGATGACTTCCAGGGATGGCAAGACTTGGCGATCGATGAGAGTATTTCCGTTGGCCCACTCCCTCCCGCAGAGAGCACTGAGTTTCTGCCACAAGACCAAGAGCAGCTCGTTTCTCTCCTGCAACTGGTCGCGGGCGGTTTGCTCGAGTGTGATGATCCTCCTCCGATCTTGACTTCTGGTCGTCTCCAGCTCTGAAATACGAACATCCTGGCTGCTGGCAGTGCGGCTAAGATGTTGATGCGTCTTCTGGAACGTCTCGTATTGCGACTTGGTGTTACGGTGACCGACGCGTTCCTTTTCGAGAAGTTCGGCCAGCTTCCGACTTTCGAGGGCGTGGGACTCGAGGAGTGAGTCGCGCTGTTTGATGATTCGGTCCTTCTCGACCAGCGAGGCTTTGCTGCTGTCCAGATCGCGAACAGTGTTCTCGAGCTCGCGTTGCAGCTTCGCAATGGACTAGGATTTGTCAGTCTATGTTCTGTCCCCGCAATCGATAGAAAACAGAGCGAGTATACCTTGAGAAGTGAAGACCGAGTCCCATTAAGATCACCAAGCGCCTCTCTCAGATTGTTCTCCAGCTCCATCAACCTCTCTTTCCACTCGGTTGCCTCAACCTCCCTGGACGTCAAGTTCTTACGCAGACGCCTTGCCTCATCCTTGGCATTCGACGCCTCTCGGTTCAGTTCGTTGACAAACTGCTGCACATCTTCCTTTTCTTGGTCTGCCACAATCTCTCTTTGTCGCCTCTCCTGCTGTAGACGACTGTCCAGCTCCTTCACTCTGTCCTTCTCTTCACGTATACCCTGCTCCGCATTTGCGAGAGCAGCTTCCAGGTCTCCGATTCGGATTTTGTCGCCTTCTTGCTCCTCACGTAAGAAAGCAATTTCTCCCTGCGAGGATTCCTGCTGAACAGAGAGTCGCTGGTTCTTGTCATTGGCGTCCATCAGCTTCTGTTCCAGCTCTTCCAGCTCCTTATTCGACGAGTCGAGTTCTTCTTCAAGTTGCTGGATCCGCCGTAGTTTGTTCTCCTGTTCGTCTTCGAAGCGGATCAGGCCCTCGCTCATCTTTCGCATCTCTTCCTGCAAGGCGTCGAAATTCTCTGAGCTGTCCTGCATGTCCACCTGCATCCGCTGCATTTCATCAATGCGCTGATCAGCCTCCAACTCAAGCGCGTCGATCTCCTCCTGCGCTTCCTTACGGAGAGCCTCAAACTCATTCTCCATATCGCCCTGTTCGCGGAGGGCCTCGTCGCGCTCCGATTGCAGTGCAACAAGATCGTTCATCGCTGTGTCGAGATCTTCCTGTATAGTTAGGGCGGTCTCTTCGGCTTCACGCTTGCCATTTACAGCGGACTCGAAGTCTTCCATGCAAACCTCGAGCTCTCGTTGCAGCTCTTGGTTCTGCAACTTGACCTCGCTGATCTTGTCCCGCAGTTCGGCAAGCTTGTTCTCCAACTCTTCCCGCTCAGCGACCTCGTTAGCATGTGTCTGTCGAGTTAGCCCGCTGCCACGAGATTGAGGCCTCTCGTGCCCGCCGGCGCGCGAAGCTGAGCGTTCGAGAAGGCTGTCAATTGTGGAGGGAGCTGGACCGCCTCGTCGTTGAGCCATCTTCAAGTCTTCTATTTCTTGGTAAAGACGCTCCTTCTCGCGATTCCTCGAGGTAAGCATGGAAGTCTGGGCGCCAACTTCACGGCGCAACTCAGCGTTCTCGTGACGTAGCTGCTCGCTCTCCCGGCGCAACTCATCAACGAGGGTAGTAGCCACGCTGAAGTTGCCATTAGATCCATCAATCTCCCCAGAAAGGCCCGAGACCGGTCGACTCGGTGAGGCGTTATTCTCCCTCTGCTTCTTGGTGATGTTATAGATGTTGGTGGTATGGTGCAACCCACCCGGGCCACTCGTCGTGCTCGTCATCTCTTGTTTTAAGCGAAACACTTCATCGCGTAGCCTCTTATTCTCATCGTCAGATTGCTCTCTTCGTGCAGTTTCCTGCTCCAGCAAATCTTTCCAGACGTCGGCTTCTTCCTGGCGGCCGAGGTTATCCCCCGACCTCTCCCCGAGCGACTTGACAATATCAGCCAGCTTTCGTTTCTCTGACTCCTTGTTCATGCTCTCGCTTCGAAGCCTCTCGATCTCGGTGACGTATTCCTCTACACGTTCTCGTAGGTAAATGAGCTCCTCCTCCCTTTCTTGTGCCTCCTCGTCATAAAGTCGGGCAGTCTGGTCCGTCGAGGACGCCCCGCTTCGTGCAGTGCTAGGTCGAGCTTCATCGTCCTTCATTTGCCGTTCTAGTTCCTTCACCCGTCGCCTTAGAACCTTGTTGTCGCGCTGCAGAACCGCGAGACCGGTCTTGAGATCGACGTTCTCAGAAATCATCTCCTTAATGCCTTCTTCAGAAAGTTTATCCAGTCGATCGCTCAAAAACATGACCTTGAGTTTCAGGTCAAAGTTCTCCTTGGAAAGTCGTTCAATGGTGCTGCTCTGCTCTTTGAGGGTTAGGTTCCTACCCGAACGCCCCATCATGCTTGATCCGACCGTGCCAGTGGAAGGCTTCCTAGGCGTCTCCAGGCCACTCTTGAATTTGTACTCCTTGGCCAAGGACTCGGGAACGTGCACGTTTCTAACGTGACGGGCAATGACCGTGTCCGTTGGTGCGCTAGTGAAGCCCTCCTTTGATGGCTTGGGTGTTCTGAGCATATCTGCGCGCCGTGGTCGCTCAGGGCTATCAACCTCTGGCAGAGACTCCAGCTGGTTCCATGCTGGCTCGGGGTAATCGTCGGTACCGTAACCAGAACCCATGCTTCCGATACTAATAGACCTCAATATGGGGTTGCTTGGGTTTCGGGTCATCCCAAGAGCGGGAACGGCACCACCAGACTGAAGGGCGTAGTCAGTACCCATACCCACCGTGAGGTCGCTGCCATCGTGGGATTCGGGGTTCGTAACAAAGGACGAAGTCGAGGATCGCGTACTGCCGAAGCGACTTCGAAGATATTTAGGCCGTCGATTTCGTAGCGAGTTTCCCGGTGTGCTGCCAGCATCCATTCTCTCCGAAAGCGACTGTGATCGTGATAAAGGCACGTCCTGGTCCCCAGCGCTTGATACCTGCGAGCTGTCGTGCTCTCCTTCTCTCTCCTCCATACTCTCCTGGTTCTCGTCGTTTTCAATCCCGCGCTTCCCTGGGGTGTGGCTAGCCATGCTGACGGCGCGGGAGATAGTCCTTGCAGCGGCGGCAGCGGTAGGTGATGAGTCTAGGTTTTCGAGACTGGACGTAGTATTGCTCGCGGTCGTCGAATCATCCTGGTGAGGGTCGTGAGCGGTCGGCACTGATGCCTTATTGGGTGAATCGAACAGATACGTGTCGTCGACCCCGCCATCGTCGTTCGTGGATCCAGTGGGAATGGGAGACAAAGCGGGCAAGAAGCTGGACTCGACGTCTCGGAGGTGTTGGCGCACGTCTTCCTCGGTGAGAGAGTCGTCGGGTTCCCTGGTGATGTCGACAGGGGCGCCCTCAACATAGCTGCTTTCGGGGTTGGCGGGAGCGGGGCGTCGTAGGATCGCGTCGTAGCGCAGTGGCGTGGGAGGCTTCATCGTTTGCGCCTGTGGTTCATGCGCGCTCCATGTCTCAGCATCGTCGTCAGAGACGCGTCGTGCCGTGGGCGGACGCGACTCGGGGCTGGAGGAGCCGTTGTCCTGCTCCCCGTCGGCCATGGTGCCTCCTGCGGGTGCGCGGACAGAGCCACGATGGGCGACGTGTATGTGGTGCGGGTTCGGATGGCGAGCAGGCGATGATGCGGAGCGTACATGTAACTAAGAAGATGGGAGGCAAAATCTTGGACGAAGTTGATTCTCGATAACCTCACCCTGGCGGATAATAGCGGATAGCTCAGGGCGCCAGTGAATGTACCTGCCCGCGCTGGGGCTTTCCATTCACTGTCCGGTGCTGTAGACGGCCCCTGCGTCCCCTGTAACTCCTTAAATTCTAGCGGGGACCAACCGCCGCCAGCGACCCTGGCTCCCGTTGCGCTGGGTCCGTTGCCAGGACAGCCACGTTCACATCACGCAGATAGCCCAGCAACTCCACGAATTGACAAACCCACTAAGATGAGGCTGAGTGATGAAATACATCGCGATGGCGTAGAATTTACTTGCATCAATACACTCTATAGATTAGGCGTTGTTGAGGGTGAATAATAATTAAGTGCAGCCGGCCCACACAAGCATACTGTACACATTCTCGTAATCCCATGAGATAATGTGGATATGGGCATAGGTACTCAAGTAAACGGCTGTATCACACGGCCATTACTTCTAATAGCTTTTTAAAGTAGAAACATATTCTTTTCCGAATGGTTTACGGTGATTTATTCATAACTTGGTATCTAAGTACACCTAACCGGCTGTCATGCGCTTGTGGATGATGCAGCTGCAGTTGGCATTCATCGTTGCACTTCCTAGTTGGAGTACTTGCTGTCCACCTTGGATCTATCGCAAACCTTCATTAGCTCGGTCACCCACGTCAGAGGCGGTTATCTGATTATCTTACCCAGAGAACTTCTCGTAAGCACCTCGTGCGCCATCGGTGATCTTCTCGTCCGTCTTGGGGTCAAAGTCGTGGCCGGACTTCTTGGAGATGAAGTCGAAAGCTGATGACGAAGTACTTAGTATCGCATCCGTAACACGTCCAACGTCGAGATGAACTCACCCTTGTCACCGTAGTCCTGAGTGCCTTGCTGCTGTCCGGTGGTACCCTCGGTGGGCTTCTGCTGGTTGGTGGATCCAGATCCTTGGCTGTTGCCGCTGACACTGGAGGCAGCCTTCTTGAGGAAATCCATAATGTTTGTTTGGGGAGGGTTATTTGGGTGGTGGTTATGTGACGTTGATGGTGGTGAGGATGATGATAATGATGCTAAACCGGAGTCACTGAAGCTCGCTTTCAAAGGGACTTCAGGGTCCTTCTTATACCCTTCTACTTGTCCACTCCACCGTCATCCATATCCAATTGCTAACCCCAATATCCCTCTCACTCCCCCTCTTTCGCTACGAAGCTCGTCCCTAGCTCCTTGGTTCAACTCCATCGCCAAGGTGACTGGCTGCGCTACGTCATGCTAGCACATGTCTCACATGCGGGCGAGGCCTCGAACCCCGATGCGTCAAGTGGTCCCTCAATCCCTGTATTAGTCGATCCGTCCATCGATGGTGTCAATGGATCGTGGGAGCTTGTGGAGGGGCCCGCCGCCCAGCTTATCGTGTCCAGTCGCTGTGCCGGAAGCCTGCAACAAGCCTGGCAGGCTGGGTTCATCTTCCGCCGCGCGGCGATGAAAGATGACGCGACTTGGTTTGCAAGCTTGATTATATCCGGCTGTGGTTGCCGGATTGTAACTTCAACAGGAGACATTCGCGTTGGATCAGTGATCATAGGCGTGCTACTGTGCTGGTAATTAGTGGCGGTTCGGGAGTTGCCAAGAAAAACGGGATCTGACGGCGAGGCGTCGACGGCCGATGAGGGGTATCAAGATGTGCTGATCCATGGATAGCTGATCTTCG
Organism: Stylonectria norvegica; assembly: GCA_014621405.1. Classification (NCBI taxonomy): domain Eukaryota; kingdom Fungi; phylum Ascomycota; class Sordariomycetes; order Hypocreales; family Nectriaceae; genus Stylonectria; species Stylonectria norvegica. The sequence goes on from JAANBC010000309.1 coordinate 20,899, forward strand.
GAGGGGTCGTGTAGCCGCGAACTGGATCAGCCAAGCTTGACCAGCTGAAAGGCCTGTTCGCATTGATGCAGTTTAGCTTGAGACGCAGAGGGGCGGAGGCCTACTTACGCGCAATTTCTAGAATCTAGATGCAAGCTACTTTCTGCGTCGCTGAGGAATAGCCTTGCAACGACGGTTGAGAGGGAGCCAATTGAGGCTGATCTGATGGCCCAGGACGGGCACTTCCTATCTTTAACAGTCTTTTAAAGACGTACATACTACTACTACCTTTGAATTGGCTGACCTTGGTAAGAAGATTGAGCCCTCCAGTATATCCACTTAAACCATTCATCGCCCAACCAGAAAGTACCAGTTTTAATTGAACTAATTTCTTCAAACATTCGAACACCCAAAGATGCAAACATAAATAGAAGCTGCGTTGCTTCCAATTCCTCATAAATCATAACAGCGAGCTCGACAGCCCTCATATAATCATCACGTAGACGATTTCTGAACAGAATGGCAGATAGGAAACAGCATCCAGTTGGCTCGTCATGACCCATGGTGTCGTCATGAGTCAACAAAGACTTGGTAGGCCATGATCATGATCCACACCAGGAAAACACCACCGGTCAAGGCCATGGCGAAGACCAGCTGCCACGATTGACCTGGTAACAATTTTCAGCATGTGTTGCGGCACGTCAATTCGAATACAATCGTAGGGATACGTACATATGTTCCGCTGTTGCAACCAAGCCAACGTCTCCAAACTCTGGCCTTTCGGACTTCGATTAAAGACCTGCATGTTGCAGACGCCCTGGATCGATCCCGTCGGGCCAAACAACTCAATTGAGATGACGATCAAGCCAACCAGCCAAAGCACGAAGAGAATAAAACCTCCTATCATGACAATGGCAGGCAGCAAGCGACGCTGGGCAATCAGCCAGAACATGCCGGCGATGAAGATGATGGTGAGAGAGGCGACGGTGATGAAGTAGGGGAAGTACCTATTCGCAAGTGGTAATGTTAGTCTTTGGTGTCTCCCCAGCACTGGAAGTGGATTTCAGGGCCGTACCAGGGTACAGAGAGTAGCAATTGCTCTTGGGTCTGGACGAAGATGGCAAAGACGCCGATGATGGTTGTCGATGCGAGCAGCATAACAAAGATCCAGAAGTTGAGCTGCAAAGGCGGCCAGTTGTAGGTCCTGACATGGCTGACGACTCGGTGGGTGTCGTACGTGAGCGACGAGCCGGTGGTGCCGGTAAAGGTCGACTTGGAAGCAACCATGGTGAAGAAATCTTGGTGTTTAGTCGACTTGACTAGATTTATTTGCGACGCGATGCTTCGTTAGTAGTGTTTACTCTGTTATCAACTTGAGCGCCCGATGAAAGCTCCGTCCGCCGATGATCCAGCTCTCGAGTGTCGATGAATGATTGAAATTGTCCTACAGACTCGGCCAGGACAGAACAGTCTTTAAGGTCGCCCCTCACAGCCCAATTCGTCTCTAGAAAACTCTGGCAGCAGTTCAGATGCTCCTTTCAATGCCCAATCTCGAGAGCTGCCACGTTGAACCTGCAGCTTGGATTGGATATGCCCAAGGTCCCGCAGAGAGAGCGCCCAAACTCCCCCACTGAACACAGGCGTGGCGGCTAGTGATTCCTCGGCAGCCGTACGGACTTTTTCGGGATGACTCTCCGGCAGTTATGATGGCCCTGAGTCACAGCTCTGTTGTCGTTGAATCTCTTTTGAGGCGAAATTCGATATCCTCGGCTACCTTTATAATGTTGTTGGGCCGTCGTCGGGAGTCGTGGTGGGCCTGTCGATTGCTGTACAAGTGGGTTGATCAGGCAGCGTCAGGGAGCGAATATGTGCTGAAGCGAACCAGCAGGACTGCGCAACGAGGAAGAGAACGAATACAGGGTAAAGACAAAGTCGAAGGGAAAAAGGGAAGAAGGGAAAATTCTACCATATGAGAGGCGTGATGGCCTCTGCTTTCTGGGCTCATAATTACATGTATAGCTCCGGACACTTCCCGTAAGCAGCGACGGCGGCTGGGAGCTTAGGTCCATGGGCCGGGGGCTGGGTTCATGTTGGCGGCTTTTGCAGTGGAAGGAACCGCCTGTAAATTCGATGGCTGGGGAGTCCCGTCCAGCTGGAGACATCATCATCGTTTATTAGGGCCAACTTACTTACTACTGATTAGTAGGGATGGGGCTACCTTGGACTTTTAATTACCAGTACTTTAATCAGGCTAATTACTCGGCCTGGATATCGTTATTCGTACTGCCCATTGAAGCTAAAATATTGAACGATGTATGTTAAATTCTAGAGACAGACCACCCAACAAGCTACATGTACTTCGTACACTTGCGCGAACCTGGAAGTGAAAAAGACAAAGCCATCCCAAAGTAGACTTCTTGTGCTCTGTGGAAGATTGTGCAAAGACATCGACGTCAAAGACATGCCTTTCATGAAGGTCGCACTTTTTCCCTTTCACTGAGCGGGTTGCGATGCGACTTACACGTCAGGTTCAGGCTAGAGAGCCCACCTCCAGGCTATACACAGTCGTGACAATCCTGTCAAATCGCAGTGCGATATCTCAGGCAACTCTTACTGACCATGTCAAGAACATGCACCGCAGTTGGGTATTGCGGAAAGTTCATGCCCTTTTCCTAGATTCCCAAACAGAGCATGTTTCCCAGTCCAATATCTGTTTGCACTTGCAGTGGCTTTCGCCCCACGAAGAGTCGACGGGAACATACTTTCACGTGACCTCATTATCAGAATTGCCCCGCAACGGAGCGCGGGGTTGCCAGAGACCGCCTACCGCAACAGGGAAAGGTTGCCCTTCCCCTAAGATCGGAGTGCGGCAGAATTATTGCGATTCAATAACACATCTTCAAGCCGTTAGTTTCGAGCTCGAAGTTGAGTTCTATTGTACTTTTCTCAAGACACGACTCTTTTTGAATAATTGCTGCCACCATGGGACTTCGTAATCCCGCCACAGACCTCGACTGGAGCGGCTATATCGGAGCCATCCACGAGATATCCCACAATCCTTTACAGAATGCAGACGCGCCCTGCGTCACCAGAACAGTTTTCCCCCACCACGCCCGAGAGGAGATTCAACTACAAGCAGATTTATGAGGCGTCCAACGTCTTGGTCAACCAGCCCCATGAAGCTGGCATCACCAATGGCGATGTCGTCATGATCTTTGCCTATCGTTCCGTCGAACTCGTTATCGCTTGTATGGGAATCATTGCTGCCGGTGCCACTTTCACGATCTTAGACCCTCGCGTACCCCCCCGGCCAGGCAACAGATTTACCTTGAAGTGTCGCAACCAAAGGCCCTGATCACGATCGGCCGAACTAGGGACGACAACGGCGATCTCGCGCCGCGCGTCTAGAATTATGGACGAGGAACTCGCTCTCAAGATACGAGTACCCGAGCTGCGGATGAGCGACGATGGCCGCCTTACCGGTGGCGAGGTCAACGGGAAAGAATTCTTTACCAACAATGAAAGCAAAGCGTCAGCACCTTCAGATGATCTAGTGGGACCGGACTCGACAAGTATCCCGAGCTTCACCAGCGGCACGACATCGACACCGAAGTACAGAATCCAGCGAGTCTTCAAGTTCAGGTTAGGCATTAGCTGACTATTTCCACGGGCGTGTTGAGCAGGCATTACAGCTTGGCCAAGTACTTCCCGTGGATGGCCAAAACTTTCAATGGGACCTCGGACACAGTTACCTTGACGATTCTGGTAACTGCGCAATTAGAGGCAGAGCTGACGATCAAGTCAACGTCCGTGGCTTCCGCATCGAGCTCAATGAGATTGATAACAACTGGAGAGGACATCATGTAGTCCGCGAGTGCAAGACGTTACCTCGAACAGATCGGGACGAAGAGTCAACACTTGTCAGCTACATTGTGCCTGATCACCAAGAGTGGCTAAGTGGCTAGCATTAAACAGCCTGGAAGATACTGGGGAGCAAGGTACCGAGATCTGCCCCATTATGGTGTATTCCAAGCGCCATCGTCCGATGCAAACGGAGATTCAGGACCACCTCAAGTCTCGGTTGCCAGTTCACGCTATTCCGACTTGTTTCATCTTTCTAGAAGATAGCTTTGAACCCTAATGGCAAAGATGACGGTCCAAACTTGGCGTTCTCGGATGTGGCCCTGATCTCGAAAGAGACTTCAGAGGAGGATCTGAGGATGTGGGAAACGCTCAGCAACACCGAAAATGAACTAACGGAGCAGTAGGCGACACTAATCAATGGTTTGAAAGTCAAGGCTTTACAGCCCGAGTCTAGTTTCTTCGAAAGTGGTGGGCACAATCTGCTGGCTCAGCAGCTCATTTTTAATAGTCCCAAGAACCTGATATAAGATATCCATGTAGACGCCTCCTTTCCCCGATGGTCAAGTCAAGTTCTTTGCGAGATGTGCGTATCACCGTGCAGAAACCTATCCAGGAGTGATCCATCAGTCTTGTTATCAAGGTCTTTAGAACCCTATCTAGTGAACAACCTGTGCCGATAATCACTCAGCTCACGTCCTTCGTCGCCATTTAAGGCAGTCGAATCTACTGCCTATGCCTAGGCCGTGGAGCCGGATGGCGTGCGCCGTCATCCTAGCATACAGTGTTACACTCCGTGCTATTCACGGCGTGGTGGGGAGTCCCGTCCAGATCTCATCATCATTCACGACGTACTACTAGCTAGTACCTTGGGGATATAGCTCCGGACCTACTTTCCTTTAGAATACATATTTTTGGCCACAGAGTTCGGCCTGGAGATGCTTTAATGCCCCTTGAAGTCATCGAACGAAGTTGGTTGTACTTTCGAGACGAAAGACACAATCTCACTCTTCTGTCGAGACATTTGCTTGCCTGGAACTCATGTGTAAACACCAACGACCCGTCACGAATGGATATATGAGAAGGAACTGTAATTTCCCGAGGAAAGAAATCGTCGTGACGTTCATTTTTTCTTGGAGAGTGATCTCGCTGGTACTATAATGCCATCGTGCGCCTACCAAACTATCCATTCAACTCAAGGGGTATGTCCATGCCAATTCGCCTACCAAGTCAGTCGTGACACGCTGCTCTCATATACTTCGTACAGCCAGCAGCGGACTTGTTCAGTCCAGTGCACATAGTGCCTCCGTTTCATAATTTATGCCATTGCATGTCTACAGCAATGTCTCGCCCAGCGCGCACCGCACTAGGGAGCAGCCCGCGCGGATCGTTTCGTGCGCGTTGACGTCCTCGCCCGTCACCAGCTTGGGGTTCACCTCGACGAGGTCGACGGCGATCAGGTTGCCCGTCTGGTGGACCGACTCGCAGATGTAGTCTCCCTCGCGCAGCGTCAGACCTCCCCTCACGGGAGTGCCGGTGCTAGGTGCCCACATGGGGTCGAGGGCGTCGACGTCGAAGGACAGGTGGATGGGGGTGTCGGAGCCAATGTGGGCGAGAGCCATCTCCATGACTCGGCCGATGCCGTGACTGGGAAAACGTGTTAGCTGCTACGTCTGGGGCCTGCCGGTAGGGAATAGACTTACCGGTCAATGTCAAACATGCTAAAGGCCTTGATTCCATGCTCGCGCAGGATCTTCTTCTCGCCAATATCGACGGAGCGGAGACCAATGTAGACCAGCTTCTTCACGCTCAGGCGCATGTCGTCCTTGACCCAGCCAAAGTACTCCTCCTTGTCCTCGGTGGCCAACCCAGTTAGGAAGGCCACGGGCATGCCGTGGATGTTGCCGCTGTCGCTGCTCTCGGGAGTGTTGATGTCGGTGTGGGCATCGACCCAGATGACGGCGATTTCGCGGTTAAGACGCTCACGAGTGGCCTTGGCCGTGCCAGCAATGGTGCCAATGGCAATGCTGTGGTCACCGCCGAGGGTGAGGACCATGCGGCCCTTGGAGGAGTGGTCGTAGGTCTGGTCGGCGATCTTCCGGGTGACGGCTGAAGCGTAGAGGGCCTTCTTCATGCCGCGGTAGTCGGGGTCGGATTCGGGGACGATGTCCTCAAATAGTTGCACCGTCTCGTCACTGTGGAGCTTGTAGCCGAGCTCTTCCTTGATCTGGGCAAGGAGACCCGAGTCGATGAGAACCTGAGGTCCGGCATCGACACCAGCTTTGGGCTAGAAAGGAGGGAGAACGGTTAGCAAAAGGCTCTAGAGAGCAAGGTAGACAACCTTGAGAGATGGGAGGAGACTTCTCTTACCTGACCACCTGAGAAGCCAACGGCGACAACACCGAGATCCTCTGGCTGGGAGAGGAAATTGCTCTTGACCATTCCGGTGTTCATGATGGCGGTTGTGGGAGGTCTTTCACGTGTAAAGCGGGAGGTGGGGGGGTGCGGATGACGTCGGTTTGCAGGGCAAGCACAATTAGAGGGCGGTGAGCTGTGTGCGGTATCCAGAAGAGGGCAGAAAAAGCTGGGGGAAAAGCTGGAGGTGGATGAGTCTCGAGAAGATGGGAGAGAAGTGATGCAGTGAATATCAAAGGCCAACGACGAAGCTTTTCTACCTCGACGGCCCTTTTATCTTCATGGCTTCAGTCGGCACTGCCTACGCCAGCTAGTAGAGCAGTGTCAAGTATGTACGAAGTACCTTATCCCCACTGCGCGCGGGGGGGGTTGCCCACGGATGGCGTCGGATCCATCGCATGCGGGATCCGTCATCGGCGCATTTGGCTTCAACAGGGCCGCGAGCAGGGCGTCAAAGGGCGTGAACGAGGGAGCCACAGGGGGTAAAAAGCTCCAGCTGCTCCATCCGACTCCGTGGGACCTCCAGCAGACCTCCAGGGGACCGCGAACAGCGTAGTCCGCCTCGGGCTAGGTCCCCCGCGCCATCTCACCTCTTGTTGGTCACAGCATCACACTGGGCATGGAGAAGCGCATGCTTCTAGAAGCGCTCCCGCACGATCGGGACAGGGTATCCCCCAAATCCCATTCTTTTTCCCCGAGAAAAAGTAGCCTATGTTTTTCTTCGTGTGCGGTTGCCCCAGGAAATGCGGTTTCTTGTCTATATGTTTGGTTCGAGATGCCCTCACCTGCCCGTCTGTCCTCCGCCAACACCGGGTGGGATGCCGCCGTCGAGACCGCCCGCGACCGCCGGCTGGAGCCGGTCATACCCAGTCTCATACCCACCCCCCTCGAGGAGTCGAGCGGCCGTTGCGTTATGTAATGTTAGGTAATGGTAATTAAGTGCCATTTGCGTTGTCTTTGTTGGCGGATAACATAACCCTCGCCTGGACCTTCACCTTGGCTGCTTGTTGAGCTCCGTGGAGTCCATGTCGCTCGCTTGCCCCGTCTCGGCCCCTCGGAGATAGCCTCCAATGACTACGACGTATCCTCATCCGCCTGACCAAGACGGCTTCGCTCGGGATATTTCTTCCTCACCGACTCAAGTTGATATCGTGAAAGCTACCAAGGGGGTTACTATGTACCGTACCCCGTCGTGTTCCCGTCCCCATCGCGCTCCCCGTCGTTCTATTCTCCCCCACGACTGGCGGGCCGCTCGCACGACTCCAACCATCGTCTTGTCTGAGCACTCCGCGATCGCAAGACTACCAGCCCCATGGCCAAGGTTCTAGGGCTCACCTTGAAAGCGGAGTTGAGGCCAGCATCGGAGAGACAGCATAAATTTACGTCTATCTGATGCACGACGTTGGAGGGAGTATCATAGGCAGACGTGGAATGGGTGGGTCGTGGAGGTGCTGTGTCATCGCATGGCAGTTGAGAGCGGGCGTCAACTCGAAATCAAGATAAGTGAGATAAGGGTATTGACATATAATCGGACTAAGGTGTAACCTGTCGTGGAGCTGTCAGTTACAAAAAGGTTATCATAGCGATGGTAGTACAATCTCCCAAGAGGGTGTACGTACTGTGATTCGGAGTGGCTGTGAACGTTCCCCGTAATCCGGGGTAACTTCAATGTGGTGGAATTACATACCATCTACAGCCTACAGATGGCAATCTCTAATCGCAGTGATTACCGAGATGCACAAGCAATCGTCCTGACGTTTACACCGTTTGTAATGGAGGTTGTCAACTGTCAGCATCCAACCTCTTCTGCCGATGTTACGCGACGAGTCGAAATAGGATCAGTAGAGTCATCCGGACACTTATCAATGTCGCGTTGGCACCGGCACTCATCTAGTTATTTTCTGCTTCGAATCATGGGTCGCAGTGACTGCTGGCAAGGCCATCCAAGATCAAGATCAAGTCACGTGCCAAGCTGTTAAATGGAACTTTCTACTACTTTCACGAGTACGAGTTCACGTTGGGATTGAATACCATCCATGACAGACATCCTTCACATACAGTAGCATCCAACATGAATCATTTGCTTCTATGCCTGCCGCTGAAGACAACGCAAACAGATAGGTGGCAAACTATCTATCTGTGTTGGGTTTCTTCCATTTCCGCCTCTGCTTAAACACAAATATTATTACCGAAATCAAATTGGGACTGCATCGAATAAATCCGACCCCGTTCTCGAGCAACAACGGCAACGTTCTTGGAGGCGTAAGGATCCCCATCTTTAAAACAGTATTCTCGGTGTCGTTCATCTCGATTCCACTAGGAAGGTATTACAGCTTTGTGTGTTTTGTCTGCAAGCAAAGCGAACCCTAAAACTAAACTACCCTATAATCATCTTTGATGGCTTCAAAGTACGCGGTCCAGGTCGTCGAGAAAGAGGCCCTACCGGTGAGGCATGCCAAGGCTTATCTCGCCCTCAGCTGGCATGTGCATTTGAGTAATAAATACGTTGGAAAATTGACGCAATGCGACACGAGGGAGAAACGAGACACAAAGGAGTTCTGTACTACGCACTAGGTATTCTAGTAGTGTTCGCCGTTAGTCGTATCTGTGGACCATGTCCGGCGCCACGCCTCGCAGCCACAAACTGTCTCAGGGGTTCGATTGACAGCCCGAAGCAGGCTGCAGTTCTGACGGAGTCTTGGTGCCAGGGGTTTCACAAGCACAAGGTTCGAAACCTTTGACAGCTTTGACAAAGTAACATTGATGCTTGATGATCATGGTGATGTCCGCTGACTCGGGAGGCTGGGCTGCTGCGGTCAAGTGTCGGACTCATGGTCGGCGATGCTCGTAATTATCGCGTCGCACTCACCAAATGCCCAATGCGAGAAATCCTCACGTCAGTTAGACGAGACTTCAACCCCTTGCTGCTTTCTCGTGAAGATAGATCCACAATCCTTTCAGCCTTGACGGGAGGGATCCTGATGCAGGCTAGGCTTGGCGGTCCCATTCGGTATTCACGTCTTCATTCCAGCCATGTATGCCAGTGCAAGGTAAGGGATGAATGAATGAATGAGTGAGGTGGTGATGGCCTCTAATCTATACCTTATTGATACTCCCTTCGGTCTCACTGAAAGAAACCCTCCAGCTCATTGCTTTGTTCCCTAGCACTCAGTAAGAGAACGGCGATCAACTCTAAAACTAAGGGATCTAGGCTGATAATCAATTTGATCAATCTCAATTTCCACAACTGAACCCCGAGGGCCTTTCACCGCGTTAGGCCTCGGGCTGCAAACCCACTTCAGCTCATCCTGCAAGACCCATATACTTAACTCCATTCGGAACAGGTATATATTACTTAGCAATTCTATCAAGCTTTACTATAAAATAGCAAATAATATACTAATATTAAAATAGATTAGAATAGGTATTATATAAATATATAAGATAAGACTTATCTATAATAGGTAAGAATAAAATAGATATTAAATAGGAGTTTAATAGGGGTTTTATAAAGGTTTTATTAAGGTTTTTTTCTCCTTTTATTACTCTTTTAATAATACTTTAGATAAAATACTTATTAATAACTAGAATATATTAAAGACTTAATATAATAAATTAATTATAATAAGTAAGATATTTAAAGCCTATTTAATATGCTTTTATATATTAAATTTAATATATTTTAAAGGCTTTTTAAATATAATTTCCACTTTACTTAATTTTCTTTAAGATATATATTTCTTATTTATTAAACTCCTCTTAAAGTGGAATTTATAGGATATATTTACTTAAGAGTTATTAACTATAAGCTCTTTATAATATAATTTTATCTTACTTAAGATATTAAAATAGACTCACTTAAATAATTATATAAGTATTATTTAATATATATATTATAATAAATTCTAATTATAAGATAGGTTAATATATAGTTTTTAGAGACTATTTATATTAATCTTATATAATCTCTAAAAGCTAATTAAGATCTTTTTAAAATACTAGTTTCTATTTAATATAAAAATATAAGTAAAGTTCCTTTATTTTAGTTCTATTTTATATATATCCTAAATATATTTAAGATATATCCTATATATATCTTAGATATATTTTATATATAATCTAAGTATATTTAGAATATATCCTAAATATATCCAGAATATATCCTAGTTATATTTAATATATATTTTATATATATTTTAAGTATATATAGGGTAAATATAGGATATATCCTGAATATAACTAGGATATATTTTAGATATATTTAGGATATTTCTAATATATATTATTAAATTTACTAACTTTATTATAGATTAATATAGATATTAATTCTCCTATAATATTTATTATAGAAACTGCTACTTTTAATCCTATCTTAGTTAATAAGGTCTTATATATTCTAACTCTTCCTTACTGGCCTAATACTAGTAATAATAATATTACTTATATTATTTCACTACCTAGCTAAATAGAGTATAATATAAAGTTTTAATAAGACTTAGTATATTATTCTCTAAATCCTTTTATAATATAGATAATAACCTTATATTATTAGGTTTAATACTCTTATTAAGCTATATCTTTCTGCCCTAAGATATAGTTATTACTCTTCTTTTATACTTAATATAAAGTTATAAAATTAACTTATAATAAAGTCTTTTAATACTCTTTTCTTTTAAATGATTTAAAGAGTATATCTTTAGATATAGTCTCTAAAGATCTTATTTATTATATTAATAAGTTATAGAATAATATCTATACTTCTAATCTTTATTAAAGTACTATTCTATAAGTAGATTAAATATAACTATAATTCTTTTTTATACTAATATAAATAGTTAGGCTTAGTAAGTTCTTTAAGACTTTACTACTAGCTATTTTTACTTTAAATAGAACTTAACTTATTAATCTTATTTAATTTACTATAAGATATATTTTAACTTAATTAAAGCTTAATAAAATCTTATTCTAATATTAATTTATTCTTAAGGAATTGCTTTAAATATGCCTACTATTTGCTATTACTATTAGCGCTGCAATCAGTCTCGAAAGCATTTCTTTCTCTCTCTTAAGCAGTAGTATTAGCTTTATAGAGGAAATTATAACTCTATTATATAATATTAATAATACTATTCCTAAGTCTTATTTTTTAGTATGGCATACTAATTACTATACTTAAATTTATAGTATATATTTTCTATTTTATTTAAAATTAATACTAATATTATATAAATAAAAGAAGATTATATCTAAGGTTTTAAAAAGATAGAACTATAAGCTTGCACTAATATTATATATCTAATTACTTTATATAATCTTAGTAAAGTCCTATTTATTACTTAGCTTATATTTAGATCTTATACTTATCTTTAGCCTGCACTAATTAAAACTCCTTTATCTATTTAAGATAAGATTTTTAATATTATTTAACTAGAGAATTATCTATTTTATATGCCTAGTATATATATTTTTTATAATTATTAAGTTACTATAACCTCTTTCTAACTCTTTTCTAGCTTCTTTACTTCTTATATCTAGAATATAAGAGCTATATAAGGAATATAATAGCAGAACATATGGTAGCATCTATATAAGTCTTGTAAATTATTAGAAGATTTATAAGCTTCTTAAGCTTTAAAAGGCTTTAGTTTCTGCAGAAGGCGAGGGTATTTATAGAGTTATTTAGATATATAATCTGGAGAAAGATAAGCCCCATTAGGTATAAGTTCTTCCTCTAAGCTTTATATAACCTCTTTCTAACTATAGTATTTCTTTAGTATATTTAGTATATTAAGTGGGATGGAACAAACTATATTATAGTTTGTTTTTATCCTAAATAACTATTCTCTCTTTTTGAGTCTAATAACTTTGAGATTGATATGTCTTTTTTAACGTGTGCAAGGCTTAGATAATTCTAAACTTATTCTTGTTAGATAGTCTTTTAAATCTAACTCTAATAAGTTTCTATTTTTTATTTTAACTTCTCTTTTTCTTTATAATACTTATCTAGAACCTTAAGCTAATATTCTTATAGTTCTTATATATGCTCGTATCTTTACTAATTCTAAAGATATAAGTATGTATTATAAGGTTTTTAAGATTCTCTATTAACAAGCAGAGAAATGGGTTAAGAGACCTTTTCACTAGGCATATATTATATCCACTCTAAATGCCTTTAAGGCTATTATAACAGATTAAGATCCTCGATAATTAGCTGGTAAGTTTCCTTTCTTTTATATTCTATATATATTTATAACCTTTATATAATACTAATATAATATTACTTTAGGTCTTGTGAAATATCTTAAAGAGATTAATCTATTAGACTGTGATTAGCGTTAGCATGCTCGGCATATTGTTATCTTTTGCCAAGTTCATTTCCAATATGGTATTGAAAAATTACTACTAAGATAATATAAATTATATTCACTTATGATAGCTCTTTTAGATGTATAAGATCTCTTTTAATACTATCTTATTCTAGATAGTATAGAAGGTAAGTTATATATTCTATCTCTTTATAATATTTATATTTACTTGCTCTAGTATCTTTATTATGCACTTAAAGAATCCTTAATTAGGTTCAATATAAGCGCAATAAGACTATTGCTAGATATCTAAATCGCTTTCTTTCGGATATTCTAATAGCAACTTGGGATAGTATTAGGGCAAATACTAATATAGTAGAAGCTTCCTATTTTTATTACTATAGCTTTGGGAAATGTTTACCTTTACTATGCGCTATCTCTGTGTAAGTCTATTTATACCCTATTATTATCTTATTATAAGTTTAACTAAAATAGCTCTCGTACTATTAATTAATAATATATTGATCTTGAAGCTGCTACTTCTAAGTTTGGCTTAACGCTAACTTATAGCGCATATATATCTACTCAGCGGCTTGCAATATAATTCTTAAGTAAGTTTTTTTTCTTAATTATTTCTTATTATAACCTTAATCTAACCTTTTAATAGCATGTTAGACTTGTATTAATAAGTTAAATTAAGTATAAAAAGATCAAGCTTTTATTATGCTAAGCGATGATAATGATCTTTCTAGTATTAATGAATTAGTAGGTGTTTCTTCTTCTAGTATGCTATTTGAAATACCTTCGCGGCTTCCTAAAGGCAAGGTATAAAAAACATCTTATAAGTAAGTAAATATTTTCTTATATTATATCTTGGATATGTCTACTATATATCCTGGATATATCTAGGATATATTCTAGATATAGCTGGGATATATTTAGGATATGTCTAGAGTATATCTAGGATATATCTAAGATATATCTAGGATATATCTGGGATATATTTGTAATATACTCTTTTTATATTTACTAATTATATATCTAATAGAAGAGCTATTTCTAACTCTGAGAAATATACCACTTAGCTAAAAAAGGGTAAATAGAAATATTAGAGTGGTGATAAGTTAAAAATACTTGAGTTATGCCTTAAGATTAAGGAAGCTAAAGTTTAGAAATATAAAGCATAAGCAAGAGTTTTAGAATTAAAGAAATAAGCATAAGTAAAGAGCTTAAAAAGGAAGACTATTATTTTTAGAAAAGAGTATGTATAAAGAATTAATTAGGAATATAAAAGTGAGCCTAAAACTAATAGCAAGTTTCAGACAAGGTTTAATTAGTACTTAGACAAGTTATTTTAGCATATTTATAACTAGGATACTTTTATTTATGCCTAAGTTATAGGAAAGCTTAAGCTAGTCTAAAGAGAGGCTAAATAGAGTATTAATAAAGATTTTATATTAATTTGGAACATATTATAAACCTGTCCTTTACGTATCTTAAGAGGCCTTCAAGTCTCTATAGATTATGTCTAATATCTATTAATATTTTAGTAAGTATATTACTTAAACCTCATTTTTATATATTTTTAGAAAGAATTAAAGATAGAATATACCATACTTAAACCTTAATCTATTATTAATGATTCCTCTAATAAACATTGCTTTTTAATTGAATAATTCTGACTTAAAGATAAGTCTTAACCTTATTGCAAATGTTTTATAGGTAGATTCACTACTTATGAATTATCTTCTAATAAATCATCTAAGTTCGAATCTGAAGAGATAATAATAATAGATGTTTTATTAATGAAAGACTTATCCGGGTTTTATAAAGGGGTATAGTAAGCTCCTTCTTGCTTAATATGAATACTATTAAAACCTTGACTAGCCAGAGTAAACACTGCACTAGAGGCTTTATTATTGCCTAATATATTATAGTCTGAGGATTTAGCATTCTTAGATGCATTATTATCCAAAGCTTTATTATTATCTGATGCATTGCGGTCTAGGGCTTTATTATTATCTGATGCATTGCAGTCCGGGGCTTTATTGTTATCTGATGTATTGCGGTCCGGGGCTTTGTTATTATCTGATATATTATGGTCTGGGGCTTTATTGTTATCTAATGCATTGCGGTCCGGGGCTTTATTATCATCTGATGCATCGCGGTTTAAGGCTCTATTATCGTCTGATGCATCGCGGTCCGGGGCTTTGTTGTTATCTGATGCATTGCGGTCCAGGGCTTTATTGTTGTCTGATGTATCACAGTTCGAGGCTTCATTGTCATCTAATGCATCACAGTCTGAGGCTTTGTTATTGTCTGATGCATCGCAGTCTGAGGCTTTATTATTATCTAATGTATTACAGTCTGAGGCTCTATTATCATCTAATGCATTGCGGTCTGAGGCTTTATTATTATCTAATGCATTGCGGTCTGAGGCTTTATTGTTATCTGATGCATTGCGGTCTAAGGCTTTATTGTTATCTGATGCATCGCGGTCCGGGGCTTTGTTATTATCTGATGTATTGCGGTCTGAGGCTTTATTATTATCTGATGTATCACGGTTCGAGGCTTTATTGTCATCTGATGCATCGCGGTCTGAGGCTCTGTTATTGTCTGATGCATTATGGTTTGAAGCCTTATTGTCATCTGATGTATTGCAGTCTAAGGCTCTGTTATTATCTGATGCATTGCAGTCTGAAGCTTTATTATTATCTAATATATTGCGGTTCGAGGATTTATTAGTACCTAATATATTATGACTGGAACCTGTTTGATTCCTTGATAAATCCTTAATAGATGCTTGTTTTTCTTGTTATTAGAGCTATTTCTTATATATTTGATCAGAAGGTATAAATCCATTCTTCCTCTTAGGATTATACTAAAGAGGGTTAAGATAAAACTGCTCGTAGAAATCTAATTTTATATTAATATATATTAAGATAAGAATAATAAGGGGAATAAATTATATTAAGTGTGGTTATAATTTGCTTTAATATTAGATAACTAAAATGATGAGCTGAAGAAGAAATATTATATGCAGTCTTTAAGTAATATAAAAGAGATTTTGTTGAGTTATATTGAGTCTGAATTAGGGTTTTATTAGTATTTATAGAAATAAGAGTAGAGATAATATATATAAATTAGACAGATTGTGGGTAGTTTATTCTAATTTTTAAAGTAAATATCTATTTGGCAAAATAACTCTCTATACTAAATAATAGGAATAGGCTATATATATATTAATAAACAAAGTTAATAATAGAGTAATATACTAACTGATAATGAAAGTGATATTATTAATATAGCCTAGACAGGCTAATGATTAGGTCGCAAAGTATGTTCTTTATATTGCTGGTATAGAACCTAAATAAAGATAAGAAATAAATATATATATATAGAAGAGAAAGACATATTGCATTAGTAAAGGCTTGGGTAATTATGATTATAAGAGTGATATATAATGTATTATTTATTAAGAGATAAAAAAGAAATAAACAGGAGAAGAAGAGCAATAGACTTAAAATATATGTGTTCTGCACTACTACTATAACGGGGTTTGGGAGGGGTTCCATCCGGGTTCTATACGGGTTTTATATAGGTTTGAATATTGCATAATATAAATATGGATCTAATACAAGATTAATTCTACTTAATATATTAGGGACTAATATTAAAATGCTCTTTATAAAAGAGTATAGTTAAAAAAAAAAAACTATTTATATATAAAGTATATTTTAACTATATATAAAATGCATTCTAATTATATTTAAAATATTTTTTAAATTACTTTAAAAACTAATTTTATATGTATTAAATATTAGTTTTTAATACTTTTAAAAATAAATCTTAATACTAATAATAATAATAATTTATTTTTT
>JAANBC010000031.1:0-122882 GCA_014621405.1 Stylonectria norvegica
TCCGACGCGGCCTCGCGCAAGAAGCACAAGGAGCGGGGTTACCGAGAGGGCGACGACGACAAGGCTCGCATGGTGTCGACGCTTCTCGGCGCCGTCGTGGGCGGCCTGGGCGCCAATGCCATCACCAACCGCGTTGAGGACTCACGGGACCGCGACCGCCAGCGCCAGAAGGAATGGGAACGTCGTCAAGCGCGCGAGGAGAGCGAGAGCAGCCGTGGCGGTTACCGCACGAGCAAGTCGCGGGACAGGGGGCGAGACCGGGATGATAGCCAGGGGCGGTACGACGCGGGGCGGTCGAGGGACCGAAGGGACGGGAAGGCGATTGCTGGCCCCTATGATAATGGTAGGGCGCCGACGCGGTATGACGATGATGACGATTATGATTTTGTCTATGATGATCCGCGATATGATGACCGACGACCGGCACGACACAGGAGCGAGGATGGGTCAAGGTACCGTCAGTAGGCTGGGATGGCACGAAGTGTTGAGATATTTATGACCATTTGTGGATCGGTTGATTTGATGGCTTTAATCTGTAACGACCTTTCAGTTGGGTTATCATGAAACTTTTATGGAATGGCAAACGAGACCCAGGGGGAGCTTTAATGACTGATTTGGGCAACTCTCGAGTGGCTCTTTGTCTCTTCTTGCTGGGATTAGTGCTGGTCACGCATTGTTTTGCTCATAGCAAAGAATCATATATGTAGATCCTTGATTTACTCGTACACTATTTTACAGACTTGCATTTCGACTCTGAATTCCCATTCTGTGTCATGCTCTCTAACCTTGATCAGTTGCTGTTCTTCGGCGAGGTCACACTCGAAACCAAAAGGAACGAGCTTGGCAAAGCCAACTTTCCCGCAATAACCCGCCAAATTTCGCAGGTCTTCGATGTGGCGTATCCCCCCTAAATTCCTCCAGGCGCAACTCATTTAATGCTCATCCTGCTCCTGTAATCTTGAAGGCTGTTTGCGGCTATCAAACTCGCGCTGCTCTAGCTTGTTCACCTCCCGCTCGACGATGATCCTAAAGAAATGCGCAATGTCAGACAGCGCGCTCTGCTGTGGGCCCGAGACACCGAGCAACTTGAAGAGCGACTGTGCATCGACCAGTTGCTTGGCAATGACTGGGTCGGGCTGGCAAAAGGTGCGGACACTCATCGCCCGCGCGTTGACTTTCATGGCATAGAGAAGCCCGCCGATCTCGATTGGGCTGCCTTGTCGTCGGCCGTAGAATCGGAACTCTTCCGTATGGAGGTTGACAAGCTCGAGCTGCGTCTCAAGATCGTATCGGAAGCCTACCACCTTTGGTCGGCCTTTATGTTGCCAGCCGTCCGCTATCTTCTTGAGCTTATCGGGCACCAGGCGTCCCTTGTCGAGCTGGACCGTGATGTATTCGTTGAGCGCGTAGCTCAGATAAAACTCCAGCTCGCAGTAGAGCAGGCTTTGCTCCCTCGAGTTCAGGGATATGACGACCTGCGACGCGGGGCGCTCCCTGCTCGGATGCTGAGGTCGCTTGCTGTTGTGGTGCAACTCCGCCTATACAAGTTAGTGAAACTTTCTACACCCAAGCCATTCCGATACCTACCACGTCTTTGGCCATCTTCTTGATGCTGTCAATAATGCCAGGCTTCTTCTTCACCTTGTGTGGAATATTGTCGGTTCGTTCGAGCCATCCATTGTCTCCAATCATCGTCTTCTCCCCTTTCTTAGCTGACGGAAAGTCTTCACCCCTGAAGTAGAATTGGAGCGGGGAGAACAAGGGGGTATTGTTGGATGGTGGTGCGAGCTGTTCAGGGACAGGTAAAGGGTGAAATTCAGCAGCGTGTTGCTGCCGAAGCCCGTCGGCGTTGCTCTTGGACCGTCTGGGCTTCTGAGGTAGACTGTCTCGACGGGTAGGCAACTCGCGCCCTTCCGACAACTCACGCCCTTCTGAGGGGTTGTGCGTCTGTGCCCAGTCTCTGTATGAGTCAATGACAGCGTTGTTGACCTTTGACTGTGAGCGACTGTGTTGTGTTCCCTGGATATCCAACGGTTCGGGACGGCCCGTGTAGCGGCCATCCTGCGAGTACCAAGATCCTCCCTCCTCATCCATAATCTGGGAGCGGTCGAATGGACTCGCACTGAGAGGCGAGATAGATTCGGAGACGGACTGCATCTCAACTCGCTGGGGTATGTTTGGGTAACGACGTGCACTGCCAGTGTGGATTGGCGCAGGCGCAGCTTTCTGACGGCGTTCAGCCAAGCTAGGCGAGGCATCATCGAAAACATCGCGCTGATGGCGAGGCATCAGCTCCGAGAAGGTCGGCGACTCTACGCCGGAATAGTCATCCTCGCTGGTGCGGTAACTGTAAGCGCCGTTGGCTCGCTGTGCTGATTTGGGTTTCCGGGGACTCGACTTTGGAGTAATGGTTCCGCCTCTCTTTCCAGACCTTGCTGGGCTGCTACTGGCTTTGTAGCTGAAGCTGCTCGTCGTTAGTGGGATTGCTCTCGTGCATTCAGCTTCCAGGAAAGGGGGCATACGCGTCTGTGATCTTATCCATTTGAGTTTCTGTCAGGTTCATTCGGATGTGTAGTGGTTGTTTAGCCAAGCGCTTTCGGGGTGAAAGCGAGCGAGCTCTTGAGTTCGGGGAGACAGATAGAAAGTCGCCTCGAAGAGGAGTAACAGGTGTGAGAGAAGAGGTGGACGGGTCGGAATGACGGTCCCTCTCCTTGTTCGGGCTGCTACGGTGCATTTGTGTAGCTCTAGACGCCTACAACCGGCGAGGCAGATGGATTCAGACGACAGACCGGGAGGGTGACACAAGATATATTCCGTACTCAAGCAAGTGGGCCTGATGCATTGCTTGGCGGGTCTCGAGCCAGTGTTTGGGTGTTGAGTCGACTGTTCGAAGATGTTGATGATGGACGGAAGGGCAGTGAGAGAAGTACTAGCAGCACACGTGAATCAAAACATCCGGAGGCAAGAGTTTTCAGCCCGCGGGCTGGTCCCAGCTGGCGAGCTCCCTTGCGAAAGAGTGCGGCCACCTGGCAACGGTGCGTTGGACACCGCCAAGTGAGCTCAAATGAACGAGCATCTGGCATCGATATTCGAGTTGGCTAGATGTTGAAGAGCCATGTACATAGGCACAAATGGATAAACAGCGCCAAGTGCCAAACACAGAGAAGATTGCCAAAGTTAACACCAGCCCAAAATATCTCCAGCAACTGAAGTGATCGTTTCGAGTGTCATCGCAGACTCGCCTTCCTCATGCCGGACCCGTATGACACAACAGCGAAAAGGGTCCATATCTGATGGCGCAATTATAAATACTTCGGTCGGTCTATGCTATGTTCGTCTCCATCGATAATCAAGGCCGCTGTCGAACCAAAGCTGAGGTGTGAATGGCCCTTGGAATCTCCACGAGTACATCAACTCCCGCATACTGGTAGTCGAACCTGCCACCACATCCATTGCCTTTTCTTCGGCTACTGGCAGTTCCTTGATCGACGGAGGTAATGGTCGGTTGTCTGTGTACAGGCCATATTTTCTGGCAAAAATGGCGTTCGGTATTTCCACTTCATTAACGCGAGGACTCGATCGCGATTCGAGCATGCCACGCAAAGATGCCGTGGTCTCGAGCCCTGGCTGACCGACCAGCCAGCTCATCCGGGGCGGACTTAACGCGCGTTTATTGCTCGAGCAAATATTGCGAATATAGTCGCGCAGGTCGCAACGATGGAGAGAACCTCCCCCCTTGAAACGAAGGCGGCGCACGGTGGCAAGGGCATCACCAGCGAGGCTGCCTGAATCCGTGTTCCAAGAAATGTCATTCAAGTCGATGAACCTTTCCTCAATCAGTCTGCCCGGGAGATTGGCCTGGGAACTCCACTGCATCTCATGAAAATCCTTGGCACTGAGTCGTCTAAAGGGGCGGGTACCGCCATCACGAGTTGAGACGTACATGGTGTATTCGATCATCCAATTTTTCTTCGTACGTATGCCGCTCGTATGTATACTTGATCGTTCGCTGATTGACGAGTGGTCAGAGAGTCGTGTTCGATACCGTTTTGGGTGGTCTTTCCTCCATTGCGTGAGAGTTGCGGTTGGAGTGATCGTAGAAGTAACCGTGGTTAGATGGGGAACATGAGGAAGTTCGAGGTCGGCCTGCAGCCAAGATCAGAGCAGGATTAGTAGGGCTGTTCTTGGGGCCGTACATGTCTGTTCATGTGGTCATGCCTCCATCGTTGGAAGGCAGCGCCTGGGTCATCCGAGTGCTGGCAGTCGACCTCGATCATCTCGTATAGGACCCCACCAGCGAGCCCGAGACACTCGTCACCAAGATGGTCGCGTAGCACCAAGAAGACCTAACAAGTGTCACTATTGCGCCTTCTACACATCTTGGTGCGGACTGACAAGCCGAATACCATCGCGATACTGGTAGTTGCGAGGAATGTGCGCGCAGTATCTGACGAGCACGTTGCGACATTCTGCGCCAGCCTTAGTCAGGACACCATTCTCCAAGTCGGATTGTACGAAGCGCATACTCTTCTCGTCAAAATTGGCATCTGCTAGAGCATACTTGTTTTCGATCAATGGCCTGAAAGTTAGCCTCGTATCGTCCATTCCCTAGCAAATAACGGAAAAGCAGGGGTTGGACTGCTTGAAGCGAAGTGGTGCTGGCTCGGAGGAGGTAGTTGGAAGCTAGATTTCGGGGGCGACGTTTGGCGGAGAGTTGGCAAGAGCCTCAGTTGAGTCTGGAAGCGTCGACAAGAGAGAGAGGAGAGGCAGAGACAGAGGCAGAAACACGGATAGACACACTCAGAGAGAGGATGAAGAGCAACTTTGTTGACCAAGGTTCAATTATTTTGCAGGTTGAGGATGCACCATCGCCAGCGATTTGACTGCGGGATGGGCTGCCTACAGAACGGGAAACTGCTGGCAGTCGTGGGCACTCCTGCTAATTTGGATGAAAGCAAAAGAGACGGGAGCGAGGAATTTCAAGTTGAATGCCCTGACGGGATCCCGTGATTATTTGGTGAAGCGTGAGAGCAAGAACGAAGGTCTGTTCGTCCACCTTACACGTATAGTACTAGCAGTACCTTGAAGTTCGTCGTCCATTATCAACTTCATCATGATTGTCTTGAGTTCCGGATTGAGACTGTCAGGCCCCCAAGTAAGAGCAAGGGCCATGATGCTGAGTACCTTACCTAGTACTATCTGAACAGAAAGTACTAGTAGCTTGGATACTCCTGGAAGTCTGGCTGTACGGCTGCCGCTCCAAAGGCTAGAAATTGTACAGCCGTTGGCTTTGGCATCTGGGCCAGGCCATGCACTTGAAAAAACTCCTTGCGGGAACTCCAGGTAATGTATGCATAGTGTGTACCTCGGCACACTCGATACGTATGAGGACCAGACGGTGTAAATTCTTGTAAAAGTTGTCGTCGTATTGTAGGATGATGATTATGCTTTGAAGGGCAATGCTGTTGAAGGCAATGTTGGCGGGTAGTAGACGAGTCGGTGGGAAGCCCCTCATTCTGGCGCGTGCCATCGGCGCCTATTGCATGCTTGTTAGCCTCTGTTAATAGAAGTCAAGTTTTATGCAGTGAGTACTATCTAGACCCATCAGCTCTCCATCATTGATTATTTGCAACCTAACTAGCTGTACAGGTCATGCCCAATTCCCGAGCCGTCAGCCGTTCCCGCATAAGATGATCCACCCCTCGACTACCGACGTCAAGTCCCGGTCTCCCAAAACGGCCATGTCGGAGCCCACAATGCGGCAGACGAAAAGCTTCCCTTTACCGCAAGACGACGTATCAGCGATTGGATTCGTCCATGCTGGAGCGGGCGACCCTTGGAAGCTATGGAAAGGCTCCTCAACACCATCCCCCGGATTCTCGGATTCCCGCTTACCCCGACTTTGGAATTGAATGGACCCTGCTGATGCCCATCTCCCTGCGCCTACTTTTGCATCCCGTCTTTCGTCTGCTTCGTCATGATCTTTCAATTACATCTCCCGAGCTTGATGCCGTGATTTATCGCGATTGAGCCAGCTGGTTGCTGGTTCTCGTTGTCTGTGCTTCGCCTCCGCTTCTCCATCGTCTTGATACCTTTAGGCTTTATCATCATCATCGTGCTCAATCACTAGGAGTTAACTGTGCTCGTTTTGCTCTCGAATTGTTCCACACTTAAACCACTTGTTTCCTACTTTCTTCTTACTTGCATTTGTACTTCTGCCACCTCCCATTTCTGGTGACCCCTACTATTTACGTCTTCGCTTTGACAATCACACTATATCGCCATGGATCCACAATCAACAGATGGGGGACAGCCCCATTACTATGATATGGGTATATTTTCTGTTACTCCTTCAGTTGCGGCAACGGCTAACAATGACTCTGCACAAAAGTTGTCGTGGGCGCTGGACCGTTTGGCCTCTTGCTATCGACGTGTTTGGCTCGCTGGGGCTACAAGATCAAGCACATCGACAACAGAGCCGAACCCACACCCACAGGTCGTGCTGATGGCATCCAGCCGCGTTCCTTGGATCTTCTCAGAAACATGGGCCTTAAATCGGCTATAATGGCTCATAAACCCGCTCGAGTCTACGAAGTCGCATTCTGGGACCCGCCTCCGTCGGGACATGGCATTCAACGAACGGGTACATGGGCGAGCTGCCCTAGCTTTATCGATGCGCGCTACCCATTCACGACGTTGCTTCACCAGGGCCTGATTGAGAGAGTATTTATTTCCGACCTGAAGAAGAACGGTGTCCATGTTCAGCGGCCGTGGACTATCAAAGAGTTCAAATCTGACGAGCAGGAGAACCCAGAGTATCCCGTACAAGTAGACTTGGAACAGCTAGACGGAACTGGGCGAGAACATATTCGTGCCAAATATCTGTTTGGAGGCGAAGGCGCAAGGTCTTTCATTCGACAACAGCTCAATATTGGGGTGACACACAAAGATCGTATTTCCCACGTGTGGGGGGTGATGGATGGTGTTGTTAATACCGACTTTCCTGATATCAAGGTTCATTGGGCGCCATTTCCGATCGCGACGGATCGTTCCTGCTAACCGGCGATCTAGATGAAATGTACCATCCATAGCGAGCGCGGCTCCATCATGGTCATTCCACGCGAAGACAATATGGTCCGTCTGTACATACAGATCGCATCCTCGACAGATCCAGACTGGAGTCCGAAAAGGACGGCCACCGAAGAAGAGGTACAAGAGTCAGCCAAGAAGATCCTGCATCCTTACTCGATCGAATGGGAGCGTGTAGAGTGGTACTCGGTGTACCCGATCGGACAGGGCATCGCGGATCGGTATACACTGGATCACCGCGTCTTCTTAGGCGGGGACGCCTGCCACACTCACAGCGTACGTGTCACCAAATGACATGTTTCCGTCGATGCTAACAATCGATAGCCAAAGGCTGGCCAAGGCATGAACACTGCATTCATTGATGCCCAGAACCTGGCCTGGAAGATCCACGCCGTCGAAGGCGGGTTTGCCCACCGCGATATCCTCAAGACCTACGAGTCCGAACGCAAGAACGTGGCGGAGATGCTGCTCGACTTCGACAGCCGATACGCAAAGCTCTTTAGCGAACGACCACCGGTAGCGGACGACGATACAGACCAAGACAGCGAGTTTGTTAAAACTTTCAAGGAATCGTGCGAATTCACGAGCGGATATGGTGTCTACTACAACGCCAACATGCTGAATTGGTCCTTACAGCACACGGCTCAATCACCTCTCATGCATCCTAAGGGAACTAAGCTGTCAACCGGGCGCATCTTTATCAATTCTGACGTGACGAGAGTGATTGATGCTAATGTGGTCCACCTTGAACAACAGGTTCCCCTCAATGGATCCTTTCGCATTTTCGTCTTCGGTGGCGACCCATCGAAGAACCACCGGGCTCTCTTCGACTTCTCCAACAACCTGAGCAAGAAGAAGTCATTCTTCACGACGTATTTGAGGTCGGACATAGACACGGTATCACACCACGAGAAGCACAACCCGCACAGCCTGTTCTTCACACTCTGCACGATATTCGCGACCAAACGAAGCCAGATCGAGATTTCACGCGATGTCCCTGGGGCGCTGGCTCAATACCGCGAGCACGTTTACGCCGACGATCGATGGGACCGTCATCTGCCTAACGCAAAGGCTCCCGCCCACGCCAAGCTGGGGTTGCACGAGGATGAAGGCGGGGTAGTGGTGGTTCGCCCGGATGGCTACGTGGGGGTAGTTGTGAGCTTGACTGAAGGAGGTGGAACGGTCGACGCGTTGAATCAGTATTTCTCGGCATTTTGCAGCAAGAAGCTGGGGGAGGGCTTGTCGCAGCTATAGCCCAAGTCGGATCGGTTCGGGGCTGGAATTGGGTCTTGGATTTCACTAGACCTTGGATCTGGGTTTATCGTTTCGCAGTCAGTGGAAGCATGCTGGTCATTTAACGCATATATGCGAATACACGCGATTGCTGGATTGCAGATAAGGAATCCTTCGTTGCATATGATATGCATACAGGGATGAGAATTGACAGCGGCAAACAAGCTTGTTTCAGCCCTACCCGCGCATCGGTTCATCGGCGGTTCGGTTACACCCGTGCAGCAATCTAATTCTAGTACTTGAGGCCGTTTCACGTTTCTTGGTACCTGACTAACACGCTGGGGTACGCGCACATCTACCTTATCCATGGATATCACCCATCGCCTTTTGTTCCCTTCCATCACACCTCGCCCATCATTGCCTTCCATCCATATCATCCACCACCTGACAATAACAACTGACATAAGCACCAATCTGCGTTCCATTGTTTACATGACGTGCTCTGAACGCGTCCTGATCGCGCCATAACTCTTAGAAAGTGCTGGAAGAAGCTCTTCCAGGTAAACGTTGCGAGTACGTACAAGTAGAGTAATAAGGCCGAGTATAAGGTTTGCGAGGTGGATCCACCACAAAGTTGTAGCAGTGCACGCGCTTGATGACATTGACGAACGCCGGTGCACGAGCCCGATAAACAACGGCGAACGTCCTGCACGAGCCTGATGAACAATGACAAACTTTAAAATGTATTGCGTAACGTACCTTATGGACCCTATTACCAAACGCGTCTTGTTTTGTTTGTTTACACGCTTTCCTCTGTTCCAGTTGCACCTCTCGAGTACTCAGTTACTTGCTAAGGTACGTTGTAACATTCAACTCCACCCAAAATACCGTAGGCAGAATGGACAATGGACAATGACCAATGGCGGAAACAATTTCCCCTTGATGAACTCGAATTTGAAATTCGGCAGCGGCGCCCAACATCCCTCAAGAGTTGTCCAGATGTGTCGCATTCTTTGGGAGCCATCTGAAACCCTTTTTGTTCTTCTTAACCACTCGGCACGTACTATGGTATGTCTTGAAACCCCCAATTGTTCATACATACCCCACGCAAGGACGTACCTTTGATACATGTAGTGGAGATCGAGCCAAGCTTTTGGCCCCATGCATGGCAGATAGATCTGGGCCAATGGGCAGAATTGATGCCAGACAAGAGCGGTGAGTCGGACCATCCAATCAAAGGATTGGCACCGCCACACCCGGACCCACCTGAGCTCGGCTAGCTGCCAAAAACTCCAACTGCAACCGCTAAACTCTAGCGATTTCAACTCCTCCACAGCGCATCGCATCGCGAACAGCACCATTCGCGCCCGCCGCGCCGCCCGCCAACGACGTCGCCATTGGCAAACCGAAGTCGTTATTGTCGTCACTAAGTAACTGGCAATACGAGTCCCCAAGCCACAACCCTCGCGACCCCCCCCCTCGAAACGGCATAGCCCACTTTACGCGTCTGGCGAGCCAACGCGTCTCAATTTGCTGATTGCGAGGAGCGAGGAGCGACTATAAGAGACGCGTTTGTGTCCTTGGGACCGTCCGTCTGTTCTTCCCTCCGTCACCAACTGCTGCTCAGTTACTGCTCGCAATTTCTGCTCTCTTGCTACTCAAACTCACGTTCAGAACTCACTTCAAGTAAGAACTCTTCGCTTTCCAGCTCGACTTCGTTCGCACCGTCTTCTTTCAGACTCTTCCAACTTCACGTTTGCCTCGTTGCCTCTGCGTTGCAAGGTGCCTGCCGGTACTGCAAAGTTGTCAACTACCACGCACTGCATTGCTCGCATCGCAACTTCTCTTTGTCTTCGACTTCCTTTGTCTGTCGACTCTCCTTGTCTGTCGACTCTCCTTGTCTGTCGACTCTCCTTGTCTGTCGACTCTCCTTGTTTGTCGACTTCGTCTTCCTGTTCGGAAGAAAGCAAAGCACATTCACCTTCCTCGTTTCTCGACTTCTCCTTCTCAACGACCGTCACCATGCTTCGTTCCCGCGACCCCAGGATGAACCGTCGCGATACCGGTTGCGGTGCAACTCTCATTACCAAACCTCATGACCATGCTAAACCGATCCGCCCCCTCTACAGATCCACGTGGCAGCCAGCACCGCCGAGACCGAATTTGCATGGCTTCTTGCCATTTCGTTGCCTGCCGAAGCCACCGCGCTTGCCGACTGAAGCCGATTTGCACCCAGAGTTCGAGCCACCGTCACGGGGCATTGATCCCGACCTGTCGAGGGTCAACATCGCGAAAAACCCGTTCCTCCGCAAAAAGCTGCCGGTCCGTCACCTCCAGGCGGATACTCCCGAGCTCCGTCGACTCCGGAAGCCATTGTTCTCGGAGGATCGGGTGCCAGTGCTCCCGTACAACTCGCTCAATCACGCTCCTGCATTCGGCTGGGAGCCTCTACCATTGAGGTCACCCAGGGTCGAACACATCCATGGAAGACGTCCTGGCAAGCGCCGAGCCGAAGACACCGAGCTCGACCTGGTTGCCGCGACCAACGACATCCCAGACGTCTCGTCCCCCGTTACTATTGCCCGCGAAGGAAGCGATAGTGGGAGCGACATCGATCCCAGCGATATCGAGAACAACGCTGGCGACACTCACCAGAGGACCACCTCTGATCATATGTTCGGGAAGTTTCCCGTCCCTGGATCCATCACCAGGATGATTTCCAACATCTACTCGGCCATCTCTGGCCTTGGCGACACCATTAGTCGCATACGTGAGTTTGGCTAGTGTCTCCTTTGAACTTCTACTAATCTTACCAGTCCATCCTGAGCCGTACCGTGTTGCAGAGGTTCGCTCGCACGACGACGATCGCCAGGTGGTCAACAAGCGCGTCAAGCTTACCATCCACAACGATGATGGCGACCACCTTGAGCATGCTCCAATTCCGGGAGCGTTTCCTGTCACCCCCCTCCCTGAATCATTGCCCAGCAATCATCTACCTGGAGCTTTCCCTCTCACCTCACCTCGCGGATCATTTTCCGTCAACTCTGTCTCTGGAGCATTTTCTCTCACTACTCCTCGCAACTCCTTCCCGATCAACTCACTCCCAGGTGCATTCCCGATCGTTGAGGTATCGGAACCTACACAACCACCACCAGACGGACCAGCAACCGCTTCGACGTGGTCATCTCACCCTGGGACGACTTTTCCTCAAACCGACTTCTGCGTCACTACTCCTGAAACCGATCTCTCCGACATTCAGATGGCCGATGTCTCTGACATTGAGATGCCGGATGCCCCTCCCATCCAGGCGTATGCTGTCACCGAAACTCCTTCACCATTTCTCAAAAAACCGCTCAAATCGATTCTCGTGACGAAGCCTCCCAGGCGCCACCCGGTCCCCTTCGCGCCGAGGCGCTGGAGAGGACCCTCGACTTTGAAGGTTCGATTCACTGAATCTACCTACAGCCCCCGACCACGAACGCACGCTGGCGATGAACTTGCCAACATTTGGATTCGAAACAGACAACCTGCTCAAGAGGAGGCTGAGCCTCAGCAA
The DNA here is from genome assembly GCA_014621405.1 of Stylonectria norvegica. Classification (NCBI taxonomy): domain Eukaryota; kingdom Fungi; phylum Ascomycota; class Sordariomycetes; order Hypocreales; family Nectriaceae; genus Stylonectria; species Stylonectria norvegica. Next base: position 11,879 of record JAANBC010000031.1, read on the forward strand.
GCTGAGCACCAGGAAGACGTTCAACGTCAGGAGGACCTCGAGCGCGAGAAGGAGGAACAACTCCAGCGTGAAAAGGAGGAAGAAACCCAACGTTTGAAGGAGGAGGAGGAGCGCAGGGAAGAAGCACCAGCCCAGACTGATGAAGAGAAGGCTCAGGATGCAGCGAGACGCGAGCGAGAGGCGGTCGACGCTGCGAATGCTGTCGACTTTTCCGTTCTTTCTCTTTGGCGCCAAGGCTACACCCACGACCCCATCAAGGCCATCGAGGATCTCTTTGCAATTCCGTCGCCTATGCCTCTCACTCTTAGTGAAGATACGAGGGCTGCAATAGTATTGCGGAAGGAGCAAGAGGCCATCAAGGCAGCCGAGGAGGCTCGCCAGGCTGAGGAAGACGAAAAGCGCGCCGAGGAGGAGAGGGCGCAGCGAGAACGCGATGAGCGACTCGCTAGATCGGAAGGTCTTCGAGGGCCCAGCCAACCCTTTGTAACACCCGTCTCAGACGACTGGAAGGCGAGAGCGGAGAACACTCTCCGTGCTGCCGCCACCACCACCTTGACCACGACTGCTGAGGGTGTTGACCTTCGACGTCACGACTTCGCGAAGGTTGTCCCACCCACCGAGTGGCTCAACGACGAGATCGTAAACGGATCTCTCGTCTGGCTCGACCAGGCGGTCAACTCTGCCGCCGGCATTAAGGATGTCAGGAGACAGACTCGCAAATGCCTGACCATGTCCTCCTTTTTCTTCAAGCGACTCCAAGATCAGGGAGTTGGCCGCACGCAGCGAACACTCCGTCGCTGCGGAGTTGAAAAGAACAACATACTCGATGTCGACACCATTTTACTCCCCGTGTGCGAGCGATCCCACTGGACGCTTGTTGTTATCCGCCCGTCCAAGAAGACTGTGGCACACATGGATTCGATGAATCCTCGCGGCTCTGCCGCTTACACCGACCTCGCCCTCGCCTGGATGAAGGACGTTTTGGAGGATACGTTCGTGCCCACTGAATGGCGAGTCGTTCGACACGAGGCACCTATGCAGACCAACGGCTACGACTGCGGTGTCCATACTATCACCAACGCCATGTGCGTTTCTCTGGGTCTCAACCCAATCGACTCCTATGTGCCCGAACAAATGCCCGAGCAACGGGTCCGCATCGCTTGCATGCTCCTCAATCGCGGCTTCAGCGGAGATTTCGACCTCCGCTTGTATTGATTACGATTGTCTGTTTTGAGTTGGTCATTGTTTTTGGAAACATCGTTAGGGGCGTATAAGGTAGTTGAAAATGGTTGCTCGTTTGGATTGGCATGAGGATGGTTACTCGTTTGGATTGGCACGAGGAGCCTGGTAGCATTGGTATTAACGGTCGGAAGACAACGGAGTTTGGAGTCTTGGAAAACTGTTCGTTCTTCTGGATAGGAGGTTGGGTGGGAGACCCAACATGACTGAGTAGACTAAGCATAATTACTAGTCTAGATCATTGCTTCATTCAAATGTTCAAGGCCGGGTGTGGTGGTGACAGTGATTGAAAGGTGAAACATTGACCTAATTCCAGCTTGGACGCTCATTCCAGTTGGATTTGTCTCATTATAATGGTGAACATGCCACCTGTCCTAGCAGGTCAAACACCATATAAACAAACAACTTACATGCTTCATACCTCACTCTGGAATCCGCTCTAGTCTATATAATCAGCCTGGACTCACACCATTATTATCGTGCTCAGACCTGCATGGACTTCTCCAGGTCTGGCCCAGCTATTGCTTAAGGAGAGCGTTGGATACCTGGTGTTTGGGTCTCGACTCTTCCGCAGCCGCTGAAGTAACCCGTGTCTTTTTTCTCCTATCCACACATGCGGTCCCCTGGTCTTCCGCTGTCCGCCACGACATTAGCTGCAGGAACTTGACATGCAAACGCTCGGACAGGGCAGCAAACCGTGGCACGTTAGAACACAACAGCCAACTACCTAGTCTAGCAGGCAAACGAAATCTCGCCTCGATCGCGATCTGTGCCGGTTAGGGCCGGTCAGACAAGTCCCCCGTCCGTACATAGGCCCTACCAGGGTTTTATGGTGGATGTCCAGGGGCCGCATGTGATGGAGCAGACATTTCTTCCAATAAAGGCGACACAAGCACGACGTCTTGAGAACCAGGGTAGAGGGCGTGGTCCGGAAGCATCCCCTCAATTGGTGAGGTGAGGGAGGGGACGGATCGGGGGAGCGTGGGACTCGTGTATACTATGGTACTACGTACGTAACGGCTGGCGACAGGGACGGAGGTTGGACGGCAGAAGAAGTTGTCCGTGTCTGTCTGTCTGTCTGTCTGTCTGTTTGTCTGTCTGTTTGTCTGTCTGTTTGTCTGTCTATCTCAAACTTCTGGCGGTGGAGATACAGAGGAGATTCTTCGTGGAAAGGTTCGAGGATGGTATCGGGGGATGGGGTGTTTCACAGCTGCCCTACCCGCCCGCCGGGAACCGTTTTCGTCAACAAGGTTGGCAGGGGGTTCGGAGCGTTGAAGAATGGGTAAATAGTCTACGACTGGTACGAAGGGAGGACCGAGAAGACGCCATCGAGGCATCTGGAAGGTCTGGAAACGACGAGAAGAATGTCCTCCTGAAGTCACAGGCTTTTGTGGCACCGCCCTTGCCAGCACTGTAACAAGCAAGTCTGTCTGCAGTGCTTGCGTATCCGTGCTTGTTGTTGTGCCACAATCTTGTGCCAATATGTCAAACACACCAACAATTGTGCAGTACGCGGTTGTGAGCACGTTCGTGGTGGGTAGCCGTCGCCTGAGCCGTTGCAAAGATGGACCGGTAGCCGGCAATAACAACGTACGAACCATCAGCGATATCAATCCGACGGAGTTTCCAAGAGTGACAACCGACGACCCGGGTTGCACGTCGTCGTCGACCAGCAAGCAACTCAACCATCACAAGCTAGCCCATTCCTCAATATGACCATAGAAATGTCAAGAGCCTGTGGTCGCAAGTGAAACAATAAACACCATCGTGACCCGGCGTAATCCGCCATCAACCGCACATCGTGACAAAGAACGACCCGTCCTGGAGCTGGTAGCTGGGTGTCGGCGCGTACCTCCCTGTCTAGACCACGGACGCCCCCACCTCTTCGCGGCAGCGATACGAGGTATGTCGAGACAATCAAGGAAGCCCCAAGGCCATATTAGTGAAAGGGAGGAAAGAGGAATCACGAAAAAGAATTTTCGTTCCGAGGATAGGGGTTGGTCGGTTCGCAACCGGGCCTAGGCGGCGTTGGATGATTGTCGCAGGTTGTGAGGTGACAGGACGCGGCGAGGCCGGGCTGGAGTTGCGAGTGTGTGTGGAGAGGTGGAGGTGCAAGGGACCGAAGACGGAAGGCTTCTAGAACCGCCACAAAGGTTCCGTTGGGCTTCTACGAACCTTCCATGAACCTTCTTTGAGGCTTCCAAGCGTCGCTTGGCGTTTCTCCAGGACCGGGGCCTCAAAAGACCACGGATGACCGAGGGTCCGTGCTGATGCTACCCAAATGCTAGGTTTGTCCGTCGCATTTGTTTTGGTTCGTGGATGTTTTACCTGTAACAAGACTGGTAATAGCTTCAGTGAGCTGCGAGCATCAAGATATCTGTGCTGCCGCCACAATACCTCATTGGAATCCAGATCCGACCAGAGATTGGCAAAGGTGTCGCGTGTGGACGATGACAACCCGTCAGCCGGGCGAGGCGTCGTCGTGCGTAATAAGACAGGCGTGCTTAGTGTTTTGGACATTCATTGGAAAGTCGGTGTTTACATTCGTCTAGATATCTTGATGCGTCGACTGACGCTTGGCTTACTCTTGCCTTTGTTTGCTCGTTCCAGGCAAGGTTCAACAAGGTGGTCAGTACTTCGTTAGTACGAGGCGAGGCACCTGCGTCGATGCTGCCAAGCCCAAAAGAGATGAAGTGGCAAAACGGAAAGACGGTAAACTTCAGGGCACCCACCCAGAGGGCCTGGCGGTGTCGAAGCTCGCAATGCAGAGCAACCGGTGGCCGTCACATTGGCACCGTATGGTACGGGCTTGGCCCCTGTTGAAGTTTCCGGGACTGCCAAAAGGCCCCGTCATTCCTGGGTGACGACAGGCCTGTGACGGCAGGCTTGATGGTCTGCAAATTCATCAATGTCTTAAGGCGGCAACATGTGTGACCCGGCCTGGGGCCTAAACAGTGGAGGATCGACACCACCAGTGGGTGTGCAATCAAAGGCCACCTCGTCATCATGACCGGCAGCGGGTCATTCAAGTGTCGGCATGTCAGTACGCTCCAGCGTAAAAGACGTGCCTGATTGCGACGATGCCATCACGTTGCATTCTATTTTGGAATGATTCGGGATGGTGGGCTTGGGTGAACGATAGCGTCAGTTGCGTTGCTGCACGAGTAATAAACTGTCGCAATATAACGAAGGGGCCTGCTGGCGTTAGATCAACATGGCGCCTTTCCAAGGATGCATATTCGAGAGGTTGACCTCGTCTCAATATGACACATCCATCTGTCTACCGGTGAGGAGGCAGAGGTGTTGCAACGGTGTCGAGGAGTTACATGCCCCATTGCCATTGGGTCTGGTGGTGATGTTGATGTGACTTGGGAGGGAGCCTCTGTAGCAAGCTAATTAGTGGAGTTGTGGACAGTTCGTCGCCAGAACGAAAACAACCTCGTGAGAGACAGAAGGAGAGAGCCAGGCTGAGAGCAAGCTTTGCGCCGTCTGTGCTCGCTCCACCTGAGATTCCAATCGAGGTTCGGGCGATGTGGACTACGATCTCCTCTTTCAGCCGCTATGACACACAAATGGTCTAGAGAGAATTTTGCGCATCGCAAGGATAGATGGCGAAGGAGGTTTCGGTTGGTAATAATTGTTCGATGTATGCAGTTTTTGGACATGGCCCCATCTCGTTCTTCGCCTACGAGCGGTTATTCATGGTGTTTCAATGTTTGCTTCAACTCGAGCCACGGGTACAAGACCCGTTTCTTCGTGGTGAACTACGGGGTGGCTAGCTGGCGAGTGCCAGGATCCTTCTCCCGTTGTTCTAACAGCGCCCCATGCTGTATCGTTCTTCATCTCACAATTGCCATGACTTCGGATGCAGTGTTCGGTCCACTTGCATGGGAAAGCATAAATCTGCTGTAGAGCATACTTGTCGGGGAGCAATCAGCAACAAGCATCCCATGCACCGCATCACAGGCCATCGGAGATAATTGGCGGGCCGGACGGGCGTCGACAGCTCGATCAAGGTGCGGCGTGAGTGATCAGACAACCTGATAATTGCTACCCCCTTGTGACCTGGTAATGGGTCTGTTTAAATAAGGCGTATCAAGTTAGTATGATAATAGGGCAGTGCAGGGCCAGTGCAGGGGGATATCTAATTTTATTAGGCAATTATAGCTATAAGTACTTTGACTAAAGTATACTTAGTCTATACTAACTTAAGCAGTATAAATATTATATATTGCTATTTAAGAATAAATATAAATATAAGCATTCCTTAAATCAGTTTATAATCATTTCTTAATTATTTCCTATATATATGCAGTATTAATATTAATTACTATATAATTAAGTCTAGGAGTTCTGGAAATATAATTAGAATAGGATATTATTCCTGCTCCTAAAATATAATAAAATAAACTAGATAATAAAGGAGATATTATTATAGTAATAAATAATTATTTAATAACTGATTTTAATACTAGCTTAAAAGATTATAATAATCTAGTATAATAGTAATAAATTAACTAAGTATACCCTATATTAACTTTTTCTTAATGCTAATTACTAATATTACTAATAGACTAAACTATTACCTAACCTAATACTAATTCTTATCTCCTAAGTAAGCATAAAAACTGGGATTATATAGCCAAATTGAGATAAGATTATAGTTAAGTAAATTATCTATACTACTAGAATTCCTAAATTCTTAAAATTATCTGCATAAGGTATTACTTTTATTATCTTAATAGAGGCATTATCTTAAAAGGATATTAAGTACCCTAAAAAAGTTATAAGTTATATTTTTATTTTAATTTATTTTATTTTATTTTAACTTATTTATTATTAGATCTAATATTATATTACTAAAAAGACTAAGAGTTTTACTACTACTTATGCTATTTTTAGTAATATACTAATTATAAGATATTATTATAAATATTAAGAAGGTAAAGTATATTACTACTTATTACTTAGTGATTTTTTTTTATATAAAGATATTAGAAGATATCTCTTTAAGATTAAACTCTTTATATATAAGAGTTAAAGATCTTATAGTTAAAAAGAAGATTATTATATAAGTTAAAAAACATTATTTAGAAAAATATATTAATATTTACTTAAAACAATTCAAATAATTCTTTAAAGGTTTTAATAATCTTATACTTATAAGAGATAAGAATAAGTATATTCTTCTCTTTTAAAAAAATTAAACTATAGTATAAGTATTATCTATTACTTTTAATTAAAATAAATTACTAATAAACTTAATCTTAGTAAGTTACTATAATATAGCAATAAATAATTTATTATTAAAATTTAACTAGCTTTCTAAATACTCTTAATTATTTCTAGTATCTAATTCTAGCAGAATAGAAAGACTATATTCCACTTATCCAAGTAACTTTAAACTAAACTAAAGATTAACTCTTATTAGTATCTAAATAAGAATGCTATTTCTTTTCTAGTCTTTGCAGAAAGTGACCTCTATATAGTAAGTCTCTTATATTTAAGCCTCTTTTTTTAATATTATTAATATTTCCTTTTAGATAAAGTTTATTTTAGCATTTTTAAGCTATTAAGAGCTGTTTATTGCGAGGTTAAGTACTGATTTTTTATATTATAAAATCTTTAAACTACCCTATTTATTGTTTTAATATCATATAGATAATATAAGCATTCTCCACCACCTATTTTATGTCTTCTATACTCTGTTTTATATAGAATTATCTAGGTATTATATTAGATTTAAAAGCTAAAGATAACTCTTAGTAAATTTCTTAACTTATATTATTTAATAATCTTATTAATCTTTTATAGAGGCCTTCTTAAAGTTAAATAAACTTTAAAACTTTATATTTAAATATAAAGGCTGCTTAATTATTAATATATACTAGAGTCTTGCAAATACTAATTATCTTTAATATATAATTCGCAAATAACAAATTCTTATATATCTATCAGGCTTACTTAATATTACTTTAATACTAGAGCGAATTAAAGAAGTAAATACTTAAATATATATAAGTATTAATAAATAACTAAACTTTAATAAATCCTTACTAATACTATATACTTAGTATATATAATATATCTTCTAATTATATACTAACTATATAGTTATTTATTTCTTCTATAAATAAGCCTAGTAATAAGAGTTTAATAATATATAATTATTTATAGTTAATACTAACTATAAGTATATAAGAGGTGCAGGTTAAAGAGAGATTATCTAGGTATAGTATAGCTATAATTCTAAGAAAGGTAACCTTATCTTCTTAAATTATCTCTTAATTGTTTTTTAATTATTTCTGACCTAATTCTAGCTCTTCTTTTACTATAATACTATACTAATACTAAGATAATTATAATATATAAGTATATATTTTATATAGTATTTGGGATTCTCTAATAAAAGTACCATATTAATATTAAATAGAAATATCTTAATTAAAGTGGCCTTTTAGGTATTACTTTAGATTAAGGTCTTACTATTATCTAAGGATTTGGAGAATATCTTTAAGATATTTCTTTATTTAAAGAAATATAGGAGTATTAAGTTTAGTAATATATTTAGCTATATATAGTATACTTTTAACATAGAGTTGCTAAGCTTTTAGGAGAGAATGCATCTTATAGCAAAGACTTAATATATAATATATTAATATCTTTATTAAGATATTAGTTATTAAATGATTATAATAAGCTATATAATTAGATTTTAAGTAAGTTTCCCTGCGAAATAGTTTAGAATTGTTTTAGAATTGTTTTTTTATACTAATATATATATTAAGTTATTTCCTTTAATATACTGCTTAGGCTAAGTATAAGTAATTAAGATAGATTACTCTAGGCTTTTATTAAGTAATCTCTGGATTATCTTTTAAGAATTAGAACCTTATCCCTAAGGATATAAATAGTATTGAGATCTTATATGCAGTCTTATATTATTAGACTAGGCGGTATTTTCCTTTACTTAATATGATTTATAAGTAAGTAAGCCTTTATATTTCTTAACTATATAAACTAATTATTCTAGATCTTAAGATATAGATTAGAATTATATTATCTATAATTTCATATCTTATAAACTTTATATCTAGTTAACTTATAGAAATACTGGTATAATAGGGCGGATTGATCTAATACTCTAATAATAAAGTAAGTTTTACTTCTTAAAATATATATCTTTACTAATTAAGAATATAGAATAGAAGCAATAAGACTAGAGAGACCTTTAATTAAAAAAAGGAAGAGAATACTCTTAAAGTTAATAATAGGTTAGAGAATTATTTATTAAGAGTTTTTAAAGTAATATTTTTAAAAATAGCTTTAAAAGCTTAGGCTTTAGCTTTAATAATAAAAATAATAAAACATCTTTATTATTTAGAGAGACTTTCTCATCTTTAGGCCTTCCTCTAATACCACTTTAACAATAAATATCTATTATTTCTCTTTTCTTATAAATAAATCTCTAATATTAAGTAACTATAAATTAAATACTTAATAATTAAGCTTAATTAACTTTTAAGGAATAGTAATTAAGGCTTAAAAAAATAATAATAGAATATAGAGTGAAAAGATTAAGAGTTAGTAATAGAAATTACCTATAAGAATTAAGAGACTAAAGAAAGATTAAGTATAGATAGAAAGAGATTATAATTAAAGAGAAAGAAATTTAAGTTAGAAAAAAAGTAGATTAAATAGATAAATATATAATCTATATTTTTAATACTAATATATATTATAATTTTATTATTAATATTTATATATTTTATTTAATATAACTTTAAAACTTTTAATTATTAAAATTAAAGATATTTTATTTAAGTTATATAAGATATTTTCTTTATTTTTATAAGTGCTTTTTTTATATTTTATTTATATTATTCTTAAAAGACTTTAGCTTCTACTTTTAACTTTATAAACTTATTATATAAGGCTTTTTTTAGCTATTTTAGGGTGCCTTTGGCTTTATATATAGTGGTTCCGTTCTAACACATAGGACCTACTTGACAACGCTAACGCGCCGAAGTGTGCTTACAAGCTGCAAATTGCCGCATACTACAACGTCTAGTGACATGGCACAACAAACCCAGGGCGTGAAGCTCCAAGGGCGTGTCGACGGCGTGTCGACGATGCTAAGACAGCTGACCTGACCACCTGGGGCGGGGAGAAGCCGGCTCCCCGGCCGTCCGTCGGTGCGGTTCCGTGCCCTAGACGTCGATCCCGCCGATGCCAAGCTGATACTAGGAGATTCCCATATCCATGGCACTGGCAGAGCCATGGGTGAGACACGGTATAGTCTAGGGTTCACATGTCCCCCCCCCTTCCCATACACGAACGAGTCGGACCTCGCGACTCGGGCTGGCCTGATGGGCACCGCTACGAGCTCTCCTCTATCACCAAGTCTGGGAGTTTAATCGCAAGCTCCATGTTCGGCGGCTTCGGCCCCTTCCGTCGGCGCATGGCAGACAGCCGCGCGTTGCCCATCGCAGCAAGCCTCATACTTGCTCGACACGCGGCAGCCCTGTTGCCCTCTCACTTGGAACCTTTGGCTGGATGGCCAACAAGCCGTCATTTCATCGGCAAGAGACCCAGTCTCAGCTCGATTCTGCGGGGCGTCGACGGTGCTTCCGCGAATGACTCTTAGCTATCTGACCGCGTATCGCCAGTTCTCCCGTGGGCCTCAGCTAAACTGGCCAAACAATCTTTCGGAATGTGGCCATTTCCCATGTGAGCTGGTACGTTGGTGATCCTACTGGCGGCTGTGACCCATCACTTTTCCTCGCCCTTGGCTCGAACATAGGATTCATCGTCCAGACTTGCTTCATTTGTGGAATGGTAACTGACGATTTTCCCATTGTCGCTTCAGAAACGTGATGGCCTTTCTTTAGGTCAGTAACACTTCCGCGTATCCGAGCGCGCGTCATTCCTCACATTCTTCTAGAAAAAAAAAGAAAAATGCGAGACAGCCAGACCCTCATTCAGCGTACTATCGTAGCCAGAGTGCTGCATAAGCCAATCAATCGGTATGATGATGATCTACTGATTCGATATATTTGCAAAGCGCACTGGTTATGTCATTGTTACCGACAGACAGCCGAACATAAGCAACTTTCCACTTTCAGGGACGAAGCTTCAGCTGCTGATCGATCTGAGACTCAGCGCATATGTTTCAACGCCTCAGTGGGATGGGGGAGGGGGGTACATCGATAGACCCACGGAGTAAGAAAAGAAAAGGGAGGAGTGGGAAGCCACAGTTCCCACCCGTGGACCTCTTCCTGTCGAAGACATGCGGTCCATTGGTATGCGGCAACAGTGCAGGAGCAGAAGGACGAGGGAACAAGACACCATACCGCCCACGGCCAAGAACGACTCAACTCTTCGCAAAACTCTCGATGACGGCAAAGGCGACAAATACAATGATGTTTTGCTTAAAATGCAGTTGCGGGTCACTAATCCAGACTACTAAATATGCTATCTAGAATGGGTACTCAGGCAGTCTGGGCCGGTTAGCCAGCCTCATACTCCTATCTCTTGAGGAAAGCTTCAACCTTGTGAGCCTTTTCCGACGTTCCAAAGGCAAAGTAGTACAAGTTTCTCTCAAATTGATCGTCTCGACAAACATCATCGGCTGTAAGCGGTTAGCTTGTGTCCTGCACACGCACCTTCAGCCGCAAGACCCAGGAGCACTTGATTACCTCGACAGATGGCCTCCTTGGCGAGCTGTGTTGCTATGCTGCCCTGACTAGCAAGGCGAGTGGCAACATTAATCGTCTGCTCCAAGACCTGGCCATTATCGAACAGGTCGCAAACGAGGCCGCAGGATAGAGCCTCGTCAGCTGAAATGGGCGTTCCCAGAAGAATAGCTTTCATAGCCTTGCATATGACACAGGCGTTAGTGGCATACTGTCTCAGCAGATCGCTTGGCTGGGCGACTCACTCTAAATTTTCCAAGGGCAGATGTAAGTCTTTGGGTACCGCCAGCTCCTGGGATGAGCCCAAGATTGACCTCGGGGAGCACAAATCGGGCCCCTGGAGAAGCAAAGATCATATCGCACTATCGTCAACTGTGAGCGCCAGCCCTTGATGCAGCCGGTGGTGGGAAGTACAAACCATAAGCGCCAGCTCAAAGCCGCCTCCAAGCTATCACACAGTCAGCGTCAGGATCAGCTCGCGTCATGTGGTCGGGAATAGTCTCACTGCTGGCCCATCCACGGCGGCCAAGATGGGCTTGCGAACCAACGCGAGGCCTTGGCAAAGGTCTTCAAGGTAGCGGCAAGCCCGCGCGCTAGTTGCATCCATCGCAGCAATCTCCTTCAGGTCGGCCCCCGCTGTACCGCTCTCGTTAGCAGGGGGTTCCGAGGTAGATGGCCAATCATGCAAGCCATGCCTGAGAAGCAAGAGCCAGCTCCCGCGATGACAACGACTCTGATATCGGGGTTTTTCGATGCTCGGGAGAGCTCTCTGAGGAACTCATCGATGAGCTCTCTTGATAGCGCGTTTCGTTTCTTCGGGCGGTTCAAGACGATGACCCAAACGCCATCGGCGGGGGACGTGCCTACGACAAGATCGGCGTCAGACATGATGCCCAACAGATGCGGTTGGTAGAGTCGAGCCGTTGGTCTTGATAGAGTCTAGAAATGCGGTCTGTTCGCAGGATAGACGGGGAGCGGTGAGGACGGCGACGAATGATATAACTCTCAGTCTGTCTATCACCCATCGACTTGAAGATGTTTGTCGACTTGCAGTTGTTTGTCGACTTGCAGCTGTTTGCCTGCGCGCCTACACTATTTAAAGAACCTGGCTTGTTTGACCGAGAATAGTCAAGTGCGACAAGGCAGGCTGGTGTTGAAAGAAGCAGCATGGCCTGCCGCCATCTACCGTCACGATCGAGCTTCCTTCAATATCTCGATGGCGCCTCGTGTCTCTTCTGATGCCTTGCGAGGGATGGCCGGGGCAAAGAATCAATAAAGGCTCAAACTAGAGGACGGAAGACCCGGGTTCCCGGTCGAGGCGGCACTCTCAAGTCATCCGGCCCTGGCTGAAGGTTGACTCAAAATCCCTTCGCTCGGGTACGTGCATAATCGCGGAGGCGTAGCTATTATTGTCTCTTAGCCGCTGCATACGCCCTCATGCCCTCCATCAGCAATGTGTCAACGTCACATTCCTTCACACCCCCCGGCTATGCCCACCACATTCTCGGCCCCCGGGCCCGGGTCCCGTATGCTTTATGCCCCGGATAGGCGTGGAATGCTGCAAGAATTGTGACCAAAGCTGAGCCCGATGAGCCTCCCGCAGCACTAGGTTGCTAGGGCACCGGGGTTTCTTCCTTGAGGCTTGTGAAAGCGTCAACCCCGTGGGGACACTATCGAAGACGACGTAAGTGAGCCAGATATGGACATCTGAGTCTTTGAACGGGACCAACTTGGGTCCGCTGCCTGGCCGCACTAACCTCCAGAGTATATAAGCTGGACCGTATCTGACCTATGTGTGACACGAGATCAGTGGCTGCCCATCTTCGATCACCACATTCTCCAACTATACCTCCATCTTCGAGACTTCTTGTTCGAAATGGCCACGACGCATCCCGAAAAGGGCCACGCGTGCCAGGATCCCATGGGGCATGGCAAGTTGGCACAGCCGCTGTTTTCTACCGTTACCGCGGCGTTCTACCATTGTGCGAACCAATTTCCCGACTCCATAGCAGTTCGCGATCTCTCCGGAGTCCCACGAGAGTTGACATATCGGGCACTCGCCGAGCGAGTTCAGCTTCTTGCCGGGCACCTCCGTCAACAAGGTGTCACTCCCGGACAAAAGGTCCCTTTGATTGTCAAACGGGGACTTGAGATGGTCGTCGGTATTTGGGCGATCCTTTCTTGCGGGGCTCAATATATACCTCTTGATGGCGGGGTAATACCAGATGAAACCATCAGCCATGTTCTGGATCAGGCAGGAGGGTCTGTTCTTCTCTGTCTAGCCTCGACGAAGCATCGCCTCGATGCTCTGCGGCCGACTCAGAAAATTATCGTCATCGATGATGAAGCTGCGAGCGTGGACCATACGGCTGGTGCAAGTCGCGGACTAGACGAGTTCACAGACCTTGCGACACCTGAGGGGGGCTGTTATGTTATATACACATCCGGTATGTTGTCAGATAGCTCTGTCATACCCTGGAAGCTAGGCTCACTGACCATTACCTAGGAACGACAGGACAACCGAAGGGGGTCGATGTCACACACAAGAACGTTGCAAACCTTGTCTGCCTTTCGCCTGGCAACTTGGGAGTGTGCCATGGAGCCAGTGTTGGTCAGATTCTCAACATCAGCTTTGACATGGGTGAGTTTCGCAAGGAGGAGAGTCGTTTATAAGGAGTCTGGCCCTGACCCAAAACTAGCGGCGTGGGAGATATTTGCATGCCTTTGCAACAGTGGGACACTGGTCCTTCGGGGCGCAGAATGGAAGACAGCTCTCCGAGAGGTCAGAAGACTCGCCGTAGTAGCCCAAACCACACGCTGACTTGTTGAGTGATAGATTGACGTCCTGATCTGTACGCCAACGATCCTCTCAAAGTACCACCCGGCGGAGTTCCCGCGAATTAAGACGATAGCAACAGCTGGCGAGCCAACTACACAAAGGTAGACATTCGGCTTGAACCCTCGCACATTTCTGGTAACTTGGCTAATGGAACATCCAGCTTGGCGGACCTGTGGGCAGTCCATGGGACGTACTGGAACTGCTGCGGACCAACCGAGACAACAATCGTCAACACCATGCATAAGCATGTCGTAGGCAAACCTTTGTCCATTGGCCGACCCACACCTAACAACAGGGTCTATATCCTGGACCAAGATCTGAACCCCGTTGAGATCGGTGTTTCGGGAGTCATGTGGGCGGCAGGCCACGGAGTATCTCGAGGCTACGTTGGTTTTGAGAGCAAGGGCAGGACGGCCCAAATGTACAAAGCCGATAAGTTTGCAGATGATGGGTAAGACCAATCGAAGGAGGCTTTGGATCATGGCTAATATCGTCTCTCAGATCGCGAATGTATAATACCGGAGATCTGGGGCGATGGCGCCACGATGGGTCAATCGAGATACTAGGTCGTGTTGACGATCAAGTCAAAGTCAAGGTGAGACTGATAATTGGCGTCCGGGTGTTCCGTTCCGGTCTAACATTGAAGCAAGGGGTTCCGGGTGGAACTTGATGGCGTGTCCGCATCGCTCGCCTCCGCGCCTGGAGTGTCTCGGGCTGCGGCTGTGTTGGTCGACGGAGCAATCCACGGATTCGTCTCCCCAACAAGCTGCAATATTGCCATCATCAATAAACATCTGCAAAAACGCCAGCCGTACTATGCCGTCCCGTCTCGCATCCATCTCCTCGACGATCTGCCTGCAACGACGAATGGCAAGGTCGATAAGAAAAAGCTCGCGGTTCTGGCGCTGATAAATGCCAACGACAGTCTGCTCCCAGTGGCCGACAGTTCAAAAGCTCAAGGCGACGTGAGCGTCAGGGTTGAATTAAAATCACAGGCGTCAATGTCGACCTTGTCCACAATTACTGAAAAGTTGGATCTCACGCAAGATGTGCCGAGCAAGCAGACGCCGCAGCCTTTCAGAGGTCTGAAACACCGTCTCTTCATCGTCTATCGCACCCTCTTCAGCCTCATCAGCGTTGTGAACGTGGCCGCATTGTTATGTGTTATCTTGCTGAAACCCAGATCTGAGTGGCTGGGCACCATCACTGCCATCAACCTTGCGGCCGCAGTTCTCGTACGGCAAGACTTGGTCATCAATGTCCTCTACACCATCACGTGCTCAGTGCCTAGGCGACTACCGCTTTGGATCCGGACGCGTTGTGCTAACATCTACCACTTGGGAGGTGTCCACTCCGGCGCAGGTGTCTGCGCGACTGCATGGCTTGTCGTCTCAACCATCAGAAGCACCATCTGCAGGAGCAGCTCATGCGATGGACAGCAGACAGGCTCATTGGCCACACAGGTGGTGTCGTGGCTTCTATGCGGACTCTGCTGCTTGCTGGTCGGTACCGCATGGCCTTCGTTCCGGAAGCAATATCATGACCAGTTCGAGCGTTTCCATCGGTTCGCCGGTTGGACTGCTTTGGCGCTCTTTTGGGTGCGCACAATTCTATCCCTTGATGACAGCCGCAGAGACAGCCAGAGTCTTGGTATGGCCGTAGTCAAGAGTCCAGACTTCTGGCTTTTGCTGGTTGCAACGAGCAGCATAGCCACATCATGGTTCTCTCTCCGCAAGGTGTCGGTGGACGCCGAGGTGCTGTCTGACCATGCGGTGCGGTTGCACTTCGATTACACGGTCCCTGTCAACGGCAGCTTCACGCGCGTCTCCCGACGTCCCCTGATCGAGTGGCATTCCTTCGCCACGATCCCAGCTCCTCAAGTCACCCAGCGTGCCAAGGGGTACTCCTTGGTAGTCTCAAACGCAGGAGACTGGACCCGATCCTGCATCCAGGACCCGCCGACCAAGTTGTGGGTGCGTGGCGTTCCGACGTGTGGAGTGATGCGGATCGCGACGCTCTTCAACCGACTTGTGGTCATCGCCACGGGTTCAGGCATTGGGCCACTGCTCGGCCACATCAATAGTCAATCTTGTCCCACGCAGCTCATATGGTCTACTTCGCGACCAGAGGAAACTTTTGGAAGCGAGATGATCAGCGCCATTCGAGACAAGGTTCCAGATGCCGTGATTCACGATACCAAGCTTCTAGGTCGACCAGACCTCGTCCGCATGGGATTCAATCTGGCACGGAGCTTCGATGCCGAAGCCGTTATCATTATCGCCAACGAAAAGATCACCAAAAAGATAGTGTATGGCCTGAGGACGCGGGGTATGCCAGCCTACGGTGCGATCTGGGATAGTTGAAGGGCCAACTTCTGGCCTTATTGCATCCGACAGTTCCTTGTGGCTTGTCGCTATCCAGAGTGGCACTTTCTTGCTTTTTGTTGCTTTCGGTGGTCTGGCGTTTTGATGTTCTCCATACCTGATCGAAGGCGTAAGGCGTGGTGGATATTTGGTGTTTCTTTCCCTGGTCACATTGATGTCGTGCATTGGATTAGTTCGTTCCTCTTTGTCATCAAAAGTAATGGTTCGATATTTACCTTACCTACATAGTGAAATAGACGAGTATATGCAATAAAGCCGACATGGCAATAGTTAGCTCGAAACTTTTACATTCTATCCTGGCGCGCATTCTAGTTCGTCTTGTTGAGCGCCTCAAGTCTCTAGCCGTATCAGAGCAAACCAGAAAGACATGTTCTCATTAAGAAGGACGGGACCGACTTTTGTCAGTGCCGTTAGCTGCCAAAACCTAGTTGCACTCACAAGCACAAGGTTTTATACCCAATCGGCACACCAATTGGCATATGACCTACATGAACCGCCGCGGCCGCAGACGGATAAACAACATGCACCCATCATCTTCCTCCATGGGCTCTTCGGCTCTAAGAAGAACAATAGGGGCATAAGCAAGTCAGTTCTGCTCTCTTGCACCTACTACTTTCCAACGTTAACCAAGTATTAGAGCACTAGCTCGTGATCTCGGAAGATACGTGTACGCCTTGGTGAGGCACTTCCAGCCAATCAAGGGTGCAGAATCGCAGTTGAACTCAACGACCATGTAACAGGATCTCAGAAACCACGGCGAATCGCCCCATGTTCAACACCACGATTATGTCGCCATGGCCCAAGATGTAGCCGACTTCATCAAAGGCCATGGGCTAAGTGACACAACCCTCATTGGACACTCTATGTACCCATTTCCCCATCTTCTTTAACGGCAGGCTCGGAATCTGACCTGGAATAGGGGCGCCAAAACCTCCATGACCCTCGCTTTAAAGTCTCCCGAGCTAATCGCCGATATCGTGGCCGTGGACAACGCTCCGGTGGACTCGACGTTGAGCAGGGATTTCGCCGAGTACATTCGGGCCATGAAGAAGATCCAGGGAGCAAATGTCACTCGCCAGTCAGAAGCTGACGATATTCTCGCTGAGCATGAAAAGGTACCGCTCGCGACCTACCTAAGCCTATTCGTATGTGCTCCGAACCTTCACTGACAGATCATCGTAGTCTCTGCCCATCCGACAATTTCTCTTACAGAACCTGCACCGTCCAGCCGGCGAGAAGGCCCAAAAGTTTCGGATCCCATTGGATATCCTGGGTCGCTCGCTCGGTAATCTTGGCGACTTTCCCTTCAAGAACCCTAATGAGGTGCGATTCGAGAAACCGGCTCTTTTCGTTCGCGGCACGAAGAGCAAATATGTACCCGACGAACTACTCCCTCTCATCGGCCAATTCTTCCCTCGTTTTCGCATGGTAGACATTGACGCCGGCCATTGGTTGATATCCGAGCAACCGGAAGCTTTTCGACGAGGCAAGATTCCCTTTCTTTCCTCCGAACCGTATGGCGCCAAGTTGCTGATACTTATTGTAGCCGTTGTCGAATTCCTACAGAAGCCTGAGTGAAGATTCTTGCTAGAGACAGACGAAGGCCGTCGAGTACTAGCTTGAGAACGTTGTGATAGAGCCATATGGCTTGGCAGGGAAGAATATTCAGAAGCAGATTTCACCAATTGTAAGATACTTGCTTAAGTAGATACTAGACGTAGTGGGTGACCTCATATTCAACACCAACCTCGATTCTTCTACTGGAATTTCCATGGCCGTCCTGCCCGTACATGGCGCGCGCGCGACGTCCCTATCACAATCAGCGGGTTCCGCGACACGGCTCTTATCCAGCCAGCATATCACCGCCGCCCAAATGTCAAGACTTGGTGGGGGTTCACATATCCATTTGAAGAGTTTAACCGAAAGTTTTCGCCATTTCAAAGGAACATGACCTAAATCCCCTAGCCGCCTTTGTTATGCTACGCCATTGGTGGTGACCAAAACCATGCCAGGGATGAGGTTATTAGCCGCGAGGCCCCTGTGCCTTCCCCGCGCCTTCCAGCCAGTATCTCTTTTAAACATCCTCCAGAACACGTTCCTTGAACTCCCGCTCCACCTTCTGGCCCTGATCGTCGGTGCCGGACTCGCCGTGGAGAGCCATCAAGGCTCCGAGGTCGAACTTGGGTGCCTTCAGTAGCTTGACCTTGCGGATGTGGACCTGCAAAATTTACGAGTCAGCAAAAAGCGCCGAGAAGTATGGAAATCAAGGGCTGTTCAAACTTACGTTCTGGAGAGGGTAAATGCCCTGGGTAGCCTTCTCGATCTCGCGGCCGATGACCTCGGGAATGAGCTTGGAGGTGAGCTGAGTGAGAGTGCAGCTCGAGGCCTCCCGCTGGATGATATCAGTCATCTTCACGCGAATGGCCCGGATTTGGGAAGAGGCGGCGTAGGTGGTCTTCTTGATCTGGTTGGGGCGTCGCTTGGTGAAAGCGATGGCGAAGAGGCGGATGAGGTAGTCGTCGGTGGTCTTGACGGTGACGTTGGCCTCAATGAGGGTCTGCCACTTTCGCACCAGGGATCGCAGCTTGTCCGAAGTGAAGTCGAGGCCGTGGAAGTTGGTCAGGCAGTTCTTGCCCTGCACCTCGTCGATGCGAAGGCGCACCTTGCGGAAAGCGTGGTCCTCGTCCTTCTGGAGATCGGCCAGAGAGACCTCGACGATGCGGCCCTTCAGAGCATCGTTGGCGTTCTTGAGACCAGTCGTTCGGTTGACGAGGGTCTTGCCCACACTGCATATCGGTCAACCACAGTTCCACAAGCCGAAATTTCGATTCTCGCGTCGCAACTCACTCTCGAACGTTGAAGGGGTTAGGCGCCTGGTGATCTCGAGTCAGCTTGCATCCTGCAACGATGCGCATCCAAAATACACACCTTGATTGAATACCAGTCCTTTCGCGAGAAAGGGTCCACGGTCTTCTTCTTGAGGCCCTTCTTGCCCTTAGAGAGTCTCTTGTTCCTGCGGTTGCGTCAGCCATCAATCCGGCAGTGCTGCTTTCAATGTGATGCTCACTTTCCAACCGCCATAATTGCTGGCAAATGTGTGAACCGTTGGAGGAAACCGAAAGTACTGGGAGGGATTGGTGGAGGGGCGAAATAATTTCAATTTCTGTGTGCACCAGTTTAGGTCTAAGCGAGCTGGGCAGAAAACCACGGGGCAGTGTTTTTCCGTAACGGTGTCGATGGGGCTGACCGCTGAGCACGTGACCCCACCGCCCACTCCACTGGGCATGGATGGAGTTTCGAGCTGACCACCCACCTGCTTTTCTATTCGCCCCAATTCGTTTTCAGATGCGTGCAAACTAGCGCCGCATATTTCCCCAGTTAACGATCACCTCTATCGTCACAATCCTGCTGTATCGTTTCAAAGGCCGGCGGTACTTTTATGGGGACGCTACCGCGGCTGAAGTAAACAGCTGGAGTCTTTACGGTAATAACCTCCAGATTGCGGTCCATCAGGTGAGGAGGCGGACCGACGACCTCCATCGCTTTCGGCCGCTTCGACCAAGAGCTCAATAAAAAACACACATTGACATCTCAAACTCATCATTCGAGAATCTACCTTAGTCTGATCGGTTCCGAAAAATGGCTACCAATATTCTCCCCTCACTGCTCCTCCTCCCCGCTCCTCCCCAACCCTCAACTCGCATCGCTCTTCACGCCGCCTACCACGCTCCTCTAACCGCAGTGCTCACCAAACTCAAGCAAGCAAATGGCACTGACCCAACAACCCTCGTCGTCGCGGTAGCAAGTCCCATCCTCGGCGGTCCCGCACCAAGAGCCAAGACCATTGCCTGGAAAAAGTCCCAGTCCCTCCTCGCCGGCCTGTACACCCTAATCGCGGTTATCTGTGCCCGGGAAGGCATTGCAACGGCCGTAGATGCTGGGTCGCCTGCTGTGGACGTAAGCGTACTGCTCGTGGATCACAATCGCAAGAAGACGTACTATCCCGATTACAATGGCGGCTTTGAGGCTAGCAGTTCATCCGTTCTCGACCTCGCCGCATTTGCTTCAAAGGTCCACCCTTGGAAGACTGTGTTTCACCCTAGCACCGAGGCCGGCTATGAACTTTTGAAGGCCTTTCTTAAGTTTGCCGAGGGCAAGTGTGCGTATGCACAGAGTCAACTAGTCGCAGTTGAGGGTGGAGTCAGCTTGACAACCGGGGAGGTTGAAGACGGCGCAGAGGAAAACGGGTTCGGTACCGTTTGCCTAGGAGGAACGTTCGATCACCTACATCCGGGGCACAAGCTTCTACTGCACGCAGCTGTGCTTCTACTGAAGATCCCCGAGAAGGACTCAGGAAGGACTTGCACGCTCATTGTGGGTATCTCAGGCGACGAACTTCTCACCAGCAAGAAGTACGCCGAAGAACTACAACCATGGGACGCCCGTGCCAGGAACACTCTCTCTTTCCTTGCTACCCTTCTCGAATATAACACCAGAACGACGTCACCGCCGGCTGTATCGAAACCCGACGAGCTGGTAGCGGTTCTCCGAGATGGCACGGTAGTTGTACGCTGCGTCAACATCCACGACCCCTTTGGACCGACCATCTCGGAGGAAGACGTTGATGCCATTGTCGTGTCAGCTGAGACGCGGAGTGGAGGGCTTGCTATCAACGAGCGAAGAGCAGCAAAGGAATGGAAGACATTGAAAGTATATGAGATTGATGTATTAGACGCACGCGAGATAACTGATCAAGACAACGAGTCTTCAAAGTCGGAGGACTTTTCTGCAAAGATCAGCAGTACAGCGATCAGACAGCTCAAGGCTGAGGCTAGACTACGGAGCTGATGCACCGAGAAAGACTCGGGTTCATGATTGAATGAAGAATACATAATACAGATGAATGCACATGCATGGTAAACCAAAAGAATGTCAAAAGGGACGATGTTCGGTCCCGGGTTGTACTGATCACTCATAAGCAAGCCGTAGCTAGATTTATATCCTACGCTCAATTCACCGAGGTGATGAAAGTGTTATGATCCGTTGAGACCATTAAAGCAGTGGATGTTTTATCCATAACAAATGCTACCAGTAGTAGTAAGGTTCAACGTGGCTATCACGCTCATGTGCGTTTCAAATACCGCTTTGCAGGCATTTTCTCCATTCGCATGCTAGGTTGTCTCGTACTGTATTGAGTTCTTAGTCACAGAACCCGTATCTACACCGAGTAGTCTAATGCTACCCTACCGAATTCATCCTGCATGCATCTTCGGCAACATCGCCACCATGGTTGGTGCGTGAGATGGTATGTATCATGGTATCATGGATAGCTTTTACCATAGTAGTTCAGGCTACTAAGTAGTACTTAGGACTAATCGTGTACCTATTACTGCACAAGAGTTTCTCAAGCATGGGGTATCGTGTATTCTTCTCGTCGCCTGGATATCGCCTCCCTCGCCTTCCTCGTTGTGTGCGTATGTTTTGACCAAGCAGCGCTTTTTTCCCCCTCTACAAACTCGAAGTGAGGCTTGCCACCTCGTGTGACTGTTTGGGCTGTCCTATCCCCCGCCCTCCTATCCAGCGTGTGCGCATGGTCAACGATAAGGAGTACGGGATGCCACACGCCACATCTACACCTACTCCCAACGTGCCGCGCGGCTCGCACCGAGTGCGCGGGAAATTCTGTCCTGAGAGAGCATAGTGGTCCGAGATAGCTCGCTGCGGTGTCGAACCTCACGGCTCAGGTCTCTTTTTTCTTTTTCTTTTGCCTAGTTTAGCCTGGGGTCCTCAGTCGTCGGTATCCTTTTCAACTTCTTGCTTGTCGCCAGTCCAGTTGTCGAAACTGGGAAAACTGAAGTAATAGCCTGGTGGTTCTGAGTCAGTCCTCAACTCAACGGCCAGGCTACGAGGACTCGGCGTGTACATACCAGAGGGAGAGTCAATCAAGACGATCTCCTGACTGCCGGGCGGCGACTGTTCATGGCCTTCGCGGCAAATGACGATGGCGTCTACCTGACGCGGGACGGGCATCGGGGCCGACGAGTGTTCCAACTCGCCCGACGGCGGTGCGTAGACGGCGACGCGGTTGAGCAGATCGGTTGCCTTTTGCGGCGAGGATGAGCAGGCAAGCGACCCGCGGATCGCATTTGACGTGGTGATGGACGGCTCCGTGGCGCTGGAGCGGAGGAGCCGGGGCCGCTGACGCGAGGCCTTCTGCGAGAGCGAGTCTCGTCGGGGCGTCCTAGACGATTCTCTCGGTTCGCGTGAAAAGGAGGTCATGGTCTGGGCCGCAAGGTGGGAGAATTGGAAGAGCATCAAGGCTGGCTGCGCAATGACAATGATTTAATTGCACGAATACACGGGAGGTGAGGGTGAGGCCGAGGGGACATGGAGTGAGACGGAGACGCGAGCTGAAGGACGCGGAGTCGGTGGCATATCAACCTCAGGGCGCGGGATCTCACGGCTCGTCCCAGGGCAGCACCAGCGCAACACCCATCACGCAAGGGCTCGCCGACCTGGCACCTGGTTGCTTCGTACCCGCTCGCCACTTGAGTTGTTGTCGGCTCATCGCTGCATCGCTGCAGTGAGGGGAGGGGGGGCAACTATGTGTCTCGAGATGTATGGCCCAGCAAGCCCACCAAGGCCCAGTAGGCCCAGCAAACCCAGTACAAAGACCCAAGCTTTGCCAACACGCATCCTTCATCCATCATCCATGGCGGCATGTTGGGCGGTGCCCCGGGGGCCCTGCAGCCTGCTTCCCGTGCGTGTGCATTGCGGGGATCTCGACGTCGCAAACCAGTGGGAGACGTCGGAGACGTCGGAGAGGCCAGGCCGGTGGACGGTGCGGTGTGTGGACGGGGCCTGTAGATGTGCAAGACGTGGTGGGTGGTGGTATTATTTGATAACGATAGACTGGTAACACTGGTAAAATATGTGGTCCATTGCATATTAGACTACCCACTAGTACGTAGTGGCCGTGGTAGACACGACGTGATCCTAGCTGCTCGCGTTGCTACCCAACCTACTTTGCCTACCCAAGGCCCTTGATCCCTGCTTCACACGTCGCTCGCTGCTCCGATACAGCCACCGCCAGATGTTCCGAGGACAATTCTCTCTCAATTAGACCACGCAGCTACCTATTTGCTCTACTCCCCACACAAAGCATGCCATCTCCATCTGGCCCCGTCGCCCGGATCAGTTTGCCTGGGGAACACTGCCCATTGCCGAGTTATCGTCCGTCCACCGTGTCCAATATCACCTCCACAGCGTAGCGTAGCCCAGCCCGTGGGCGAATGGAGCAGTCACAATCGTACCAGCACCGGTCAACCAGACAACCAAACACTGAGCATCAACGCCAGACCGACCTGCAAGATGGCAGCTGCTGACGCACCCACCGCAACGAGTGCGACGGATAGTCGGCCAGCGACTGCACTTAGTGGTCGAAGCTATCAACCAGATCAGCATTGCACTGCATCCTCGTCCACCGATGCTACTCACTCTTCCCA
This sequence comes from Stylonectria norvegica, assembly GCA_014621405.1. Taxonomy (NCBI): domain Eukaryota; kingdom Fungi; phylum Ascomycota; class Sordariomycetes; order Hypocreales; family Nectriaceae; genus Stylonectria; species Stylonectria norvegica. The sequence goes on from JAANBC010000031.1 coordinate 35,541, forward strand.
GATTCTTCCCTGCACCGCCTGCAGCTCCTCCGTTGTCATCCGCTTGCCGGCTGTGAAGTAACCTGGCAGAGGACCGTCAGCTTCCAACGAAACCCGCCCAACGTCTTTCTTTGATGTGGAACGTACCGGCCGTGATCTTGGCGTCGATCTCAACCCTTGAGTCTGCTGGAATCAACTCCTCGGGCAGCTCGACTCTCTCGTGTATCGGAATCCTGAGCACGTCAGTTTGCCACTTCAACTTGTCACCCATACCTCCTTCGACTCACCCTTGGCCAACAATGGCATCGTGTTTCATGCTGCAACCATGTTCAGCATCGACCTAGCAGATGCAGCCAATATAACTCACTTGCTCATGCTCAACATTCTGTCAATCTTCTTAATGCCTAGCCAATGGAGGATGTCTGGCATCAAAGCCTGAAATCGCATGTCCTTGACGCCGGCAATATTCTCCGTACGTTTAAAGTAGTCAGAGGCCCGATCAGCACCGCGCTTTCGAGCGTTGTAAACCACTAAGCACATGTCAGCACCCATATGAGGAAGACAGAGCCCTTCCACCTAAGAGTCGGAACCCAAGGTTTATCTCACAGTACTAGATGCAACGTTAGATCTGCATGCAACTACTCTAATCGAAGAGCAAATACGACCTACCTTGGTGACCTCGCCCAGTGCTCGGCCCTCTTTTCTGAAGTAGATTACGACGCCGCTCCCACCTCTCTGGGCCTCCTTGACTGCTTCCTCTATCCCGAAGATGAGGTAAGGTCGGCAGGTACAGATATCAGATCCGAAAACGTCGCTGCCATTGCACTATTGCTGTCAGATGGTGGCGAGAGGCTCGGCAGCTGAACAAAATACCTCGTCATGAACCCTCAAAGACAGCCGCGACGACTCGTCTGACATCTTAGCAGGGTCCCCGAAGCAATATACCGTGAGTCCCCCTATCGAGCGTTAATCCAGGGGTTCCGATCGACCGGGCCATAACAAGCAACATACCAATGGGTGGTAAGAATACTTTGATATCGTTGCGAGTGATTAGCTTTCCAAGTTAGCACGAAGACCACAAGTATCCATGAATCGTTGAAAAGCGGCCTACCTCAGGATAGCTTCCACCAGTATGCTCGAAAAGGGATCGTCTGAGCGTGCCCTCATCTACAAAGTGTCAGAGCCGCAAGGTACCATTGTTCTGAACGTCATACCAATGCCGAATCGTTCTGCAACACCAGGCAGATACCAAACCTACAGCGCATCCTATCAGCGACGAAGGCAAATAGTCCCATACCAACCTACAGGCTCAACCGCAAACTTCGTGACAGCCAACTCGCCGAACTCGTTGAGGCAAACTTTGCCGTCGGGTATTCTGATCGATATCAGCGGTTGTACTACATTCTAGAGTGCAGCAGCCTACAAGCGACCAGCCTTGACACTCTCTTCGAGTTCCGGTAACTGTTTTATCCCAGTTAACATCACGTCGTCAGTCAATTGCCTTGCTTCAGGAAGGAAGCTTGCCTTCATATGAGCTTTGGTGATGGCGATCGTAGGGCGGATGTGTACTATACTTCCATCAGCTCATTTTCTACCTCAGGCTTTTACGCCATACCGTCGTCCTGCTCCATGATGTCCTTGAATATCCAAGGGGCTAAATGCCCCCAGGGATCCATTGCCACGATTTTTCGAGGGTCTCCCCATTGCTGGAAAGGGCCAAGACGAGCTGTGGGTTCGGTGTTGGTGAAGTCTGGCCTATATGGATGTGAGCCTCCTTGCTTTTCCGGGCCGTCCCGAAGATCTTACCTATGATCGCTATTGAGCTCCTTGCTGGCGACGGCAAGAGCATAATAGATGGAGTATGAGCCTCCACTTTTAAGTCGGTTCAGCACATAATCTTTCAGCAATGATCGATGGTATCAAACTCACTGAGCTAAACATAACATGTTAACTCAATTGGTTCCTCAGTGGTAGGAGACAGACAAACCTCCGATGGCTAGGACGTGACAGAAGATGTCAGTTGCAAACGATCTATCAGTGTCGCAAGAGGAACAACAGACCATTACGACGTCGAATAGTCGAGGATGCCCTTGAAACAACAATAGGGCCACGCTTAAGAGGATCAGGGTTGCCCCAGTCCATAGTAAAAGGGTTAATGCCAATCTGCTTAGGGTAAGTCCTAGATGTATTGTGAGCGTCCTGATGGTATAGTATTAGTTGACATTGGGGAGATGACCAACGTGAGGATGATGCGAGATGTGAAACTCGGGCGTTGGCTGGAATTGTTGGTAGAGGGAGCCTGCAGCGTGGCCGAAGTGTCCGTTGACGAGCCCGGGATCACGGATTGACTCTCTCTGGCTTCATAACTAGCAGCCAGCTGTGGATCGGGAACGGTGGGCGTGGACGTGGGCGAAGACCCTGGAGCTGGAGAGGCCATGAGAATATCATTTTCTAGTGCCTGGGCCGCGGGCTTGCCGGACAAGGCCTCGAGAGCAGCCAAGAGAACCGACTGCGTCTGTTGGATCTCTCGGAGAGCGTCCATAATGCCCGCTCGCTGGTCGGCGGAGTCCATGACGAATAGCTAGCGTGCGAGACTGCCGGCGAACAGGTGAATTTTCGGTCGTGGTGCTGGCGGTGGTGCAGCAGGAAGAACAGCTATTCCTACTTGTCAATGGGGACAGCCAGGAGTCAGTCGGTCGTAATAGGATGATAAGAGATTACACTAGAAAGAGGAGATTGGATCTGGGTGAAGGTCTACTACCACCTGCGTCTAATATATGCTGGTGCGGATGATGTGGAAGAGAAGCAAACAAGAGGAAGGCAGCCAAAAGAAGAAGAAGGTAAGGTAGATAGGGAAGAAGACGACGGAAAGGCGGTCGACAACAGGGCCTTCTCATCCAATAACAGGTACCCGGGCTGTACGTGACTCAGATAATACGTAAGGAAAGAGGTACCGTCGGGATGGAATGCAGCAAGCATGGAGGCTTGCCTTCTATTGCCGATTATAATGCTTTACGGGCGGTCGCACCTGCCCAAACAGCTCAAGTACCAGTAAAAACGGGAGGCGCTTTCCAAGTGTATACACCTAGGTCAGCAGGTGCGTTCAGTCCGCTCGATAAGAGAAAGGCCACATGATAACACGGGAAAGCCAACCTTTGAAGGCCCCAGGACGCTTCCCCCACTAAGGTAGTACCGTGCCAAACGTGCCTAAGGTAGGCGGAGCTACCCCGCCATCCAATGCTAAAACCCCTGCATCAGCGGCCAGGTGAGAGGCACTTGGCTCCCGTCTCCAACTTCTCCAGGTTACCTGAGCGATAAGGTACCTAACGCATGTGAAATGATCGGAACGTTATGCGAATACTACTAGTACTAGTAGATGGGCGGACAGCTGCCTCGGCGGGCGCGGATCAGACTGCTGTATTACCTACTAACGCATGAATTATATAGCTTCACCAGCTCGCTTACTTCCCTTCAAATGCGATTGATCACCTTCGTTTACCTTGAACCTAAGCTTTCTACCCTATTGGCTGCTACCAGATTGCCGATCGTCACAACAGGTCTGCAGGTCCACTCTTCTCTGATTTGCCAGCTGTCCCGTTCGGGGAAGGCTCCGATACCTAGATCGGAGGTCGCCGAGCCGGCGCAGGGCCCGGCGCCCACCCCGCTACAGAGATCCGCTGCTAAAACCGCCAACTCCCGCCACCTTGTTGTTGTCGGCACAAGTGCCCCGCATTGCGGGCCCCGATACAGTGGTCGTGACAACTGAGCACGTGCAACAAAAGGTGGGTGACTGATAAGATAAGGCGCAGGCCAACTTGGATTCCCCGTTAACCTTTGTTCGTCTGTCACAGTCTCGACAACACCAACACAACTGCAACTTCTCGACGCGGGCATCATCTGTCAACGTCAAGATGGGCAAGCGCAAGAAGGCATCCTCGAAACCCATGGGTCCAAAGAGGGTTTGACTCCTTAATCGCAATCACGCGCCTCGCACTAACCGCTGCGCAGTCCGACCCGTTACCCACGACCTTCACCTGCCTCTTCTGCAACCACGAAAACTCGGTCACGGTCAAACTCGACAAGAAGGCTGGCGTCGGCCAGCTGGACTGCCGTATCTGCGGCCAAAAGTTTCAGTGCGCCGTCAACTGTGCGACTTCTCATCTCTCACGCTCCGGCGCATCGGTGCTGACGCCTTCTAGATCTTTCCGCCGCGGTCGATGTATATGGCGAGTGGGTTGACGCAGCCGGTATGTTCTACGACACTACATTCCTTGGAATTTGTTGCGCTTCATACTGACACTTCAAAGACGCCGTAGCAAAGGAGGATAACGCGGAAGCCGAATATGCTGGCATGTCTAGGACGTCGGGATCGCGACGCGCGCCAGGGGGTCGGGCGGGGGGGGACGATGACGACGACGAGAGACGGTCTTATGGGGGCGATCGAATCGCGGCAGATGACGATGAATACTGATATATCTCCTCCTTGGCTCAGACGCGGTTCTTACTCCAACAAGTGTCCAACCTCGCCTCGCACCAACCCATGAGGTGCGTGGTATCTGTGATGGTGATATGTCTGTTTTCAGATGGTATAAAACCTGTCTCCAAAATCTCCCAGGCCTGGGATAATATAGCTGTTGAAAGGTCAGCAAGCATATCGCACGGTTCCAGGCATCATACTTCTTCTCATCCAAGCCCTAAGTAAGGTATCAAGTTAGCCCACAACGAGGTTGAACTGTGAGCGCAAGGGGAACAAACCTGATCAATGAAGGCAGTTACGACTCTCAATTTGGGAAACTTGGTGGTAAAGTTTTTGACGCCTTCTGGGCTGGCGATGAGGTTCAGGAACAGGATGTGGTCCTCCGGGACGCCTCGAGCCTTGAGCACCTGAACGGCCATAGTGGCCGAACCACCTGTGGAAGAACCTGGGTCAGACACGGCGCATCCAACTAGAAAATAGACGACAACAGATCACTCGTACCAGTAGCAAACATAGGGTCCAGGAGGAGCACCCAGCGGTCCGCGATGTCTTCCGGAAGCTTGTCGTAAAAGAGTTTTGGTTGCGCCGTCTCATCGTCTCGCTGAATAAGGATCTTTCCGATGCGAACAGATCGGCAGCAGTCGCGCAATCCCTGCTCCATAGCCTCACCCGCCCGCATTATGGACACTCCGCATATCTTGCCTTGGAACATGAGACCATTGTAAGTTCGACCAACGGGGGTGGTGACAGTGTGCTCAATCACGGGCAAGTGGTTCAGGCCCTCTTCCACCAGCAGCCGAATGATTCGGTTCGAGTAGAAGATGAAGTCTGCTCGCTCTGTGGTCTTATTCCGGATCATGCTGAAGGCAATTAGCACGGGCAGTACATACCACGAAGCAATTCGGAGAAAGCCAGGTGGTGAACCTACGACAACAAAGCAATGAGCTGCGGCGTCTGTGGTAGGACATGAACATTGTCGAAGGGCACCTCGACAGAGACAGTCGCACTAGGTTTCTGGTTCTGCGCGCGGTATTCCGGTCCGACGGACTGTGTAGGAGCCTGGGGAGCTGTCTCGTCTGCCATGGCTACAGACTGATAGAAACAAGGACGGCGGAGAGGTTAAATGGGATTCAAGTATCTCCAGCAGCGCTGACAATCAAGGTGCCAGATATGAGGTGGTAAAACACGGCAATTGAAGAGGAATAATCTTGCTCACAGCTTCGGAAAATTGAGCAAGGAACAATGGTGGACAATCCGCTGCAACAGCTCTGACGACGAGTCTAGATCCATCTCAATCTTATCGAGGGGGTTCGATATGCATGAAACGGAGGATAGGGAGCGAGCCACCCCCGCGCTAGTCATACATACCATATATTGACTAGCATCGGCTTAAGTGCATTATTCCCACAATCACTCCGACCCAATAGCATGCACGGCGCGTCGTCTGCACCTCCCTCCCCCAGTGGGAGGCTAACCGGAAGCTGCTAACGGGCTAACCTCCAACACCCAGACATCTCGAGGCATCCTGGAGCGCCAACAGCACCTGCAATGCTCGCCAACCAAGAAAGCGAACTCGATTTTGCTTGGATCAACAACGTCAGAACCTTTTCTCTTCACTTGCATCCAATGCATTCGCGCCCATAGCTCAGCTACACGATTTAGACTTGTCATAATCCCTACGCCAATTCGAGATTCTTTCATTGCGACAACGGCACTTGCACAACGGCCCATGGCACGAACCTGAGCTCACACACTCCCCGTCGCCCACCTGGTACTCATCCTCGAACTCGACGACATGGCATCACGAAGCGGCTCAACAATGTCCACACAGAAGAAGTTGATGACTTATGGCAAATCATCACGACGGCGACAGCTACATACCCCAGTTCCAGTCAGGGCGGTCGAGCCACCCGCTGTTCACATCGATGTCGTCGAAGATCGCGCAAAGGCATCGCCGGCACCCACATCCTCATCACGGCGCGGCGAAATCATATCCGAAACATCAAAGACTCCTTCCAACATACCCGATCGCGTACGCGTTGGAAGACAGAGTACATCAGACGGGCAACACGATCGCAACATCAAAAAGCGAAAACGCGGACCAGGGGAGACGATAGATGACGGGGCGTTACAGGCTCGAAAGCGTTCAACAACCCCGGAAACGACTGCAAAGGGTCTCTCCCGTGCGTCTCGCAGGGTCCATAAGAAGGAGTTGAACGTTCCTCGGTCGGAGTACAGTATTCCGAAGGATCACAAAGGAAGCACGCCCGAGCCTCCGGTGGACGTTGTCACCACAAGCTTGCATACTACCAGAACCATCACGAAATCACCATCCAAACTTGAGCGGCAGGAAGCCGGCGAGACGCGTTCCAAGCGTCGGCGCCCTCGTTTGATCGATACTCTTGCAGCTCAGAGGCCCGAAAGCCCGGAATCAGACTCCTATCCTGATGGAGTTGAGCTGTCATCTTCCTTCTCGACCGTTCCACCGTCTTTATCACGGCAGTCAACAGACTCGGTTCGAGACTTAAAACTGCGGCCAACGGCGCGACCGGGTGTGGTATTGCAGAGCAGGAAGGTGAAGTTTACATACGGACAAACCAGAACTATACTTACCGAGCCTCCAACACGAAGCGGTTCTGGCATGGGTAGTCATGAGGACGAGGTAGACGCCTTATTGGCAAGCCCCCCTCCACTCTCCAATCCTGACCCTTTTTCTCTCGACGACGATGGTCTTGACGAAGACGGTGATATCCGACCTGCAATCAAGAGCGTGCACGAGTTACGGCGCGCTGGGGCAAACAATCGGTTTGCCGACGAAATGGAAGATCTACTTGCCAGGATTGGAGCGCCCAGCCATGCTCCGTCGAGTATGAGAAGGAATGCGCTGCTAGAACTGGCCCACAAACTCCAAAGAAAGGACTTTATGAGCCAATTCCGTGACCATGCCACTCGTGATAAAGTGGCCACGAACATTGGGGAAGAGGAAGATGTGGTGACCGGCTTTGCGCTGGCGGCTATTCTCGTCATGTTTTTGACGTTTAGCTCGGCAGCCCATCTTCTTCGTCAGCTCGTAGAGGATGGATTGGGAAGACTTTTAAGCCGCCTTCTCCAGGAACCGGCAGATATCGACCTCGTTGCAGCTCAGAAAAAGATGAAGCTTTCGAAGGCGAGCAAAGCATCCATCAAAGAAGTCAAGCAATGGACCTTGCGAATGGACATTTGGCAAGGCCTTAAGCTTCGAGAACTCTCGCCGCGGGCTCTGGCCTTGCAGTTACTGAACATACTGTGCCAAGGTACAGACCCCGGATATTCAGCAGGAGCCATTAGAGATGTAGAAGCTGATCTCGTCGACATCATGGGCCTTTACCCTAAGGAAACCCCTGGTGAAGACGTGATATTTCCCCTGCTGGTCTCGATTCTGGAGACGCAGTCCAGCCTAACGATGGGTGACGAGGTCTCGTGGGTCTCACGGCAGACTCCCAAGATTGCCCAGTTCCTGCAAAGTACGCTGCAGCAATGGCCAGAAGGTTCAGATGTTCAGTCAACCATCCTCAAGTTAGCCATAAACGCCACGAATACAGCCCAAGGAGCAGCCGCTTTCGACAGTGCCGCTCTACTCTCAAGTCTCTCGACGGGCATCTGCAAAGGTTTTGAGTCGGCTCAACAGGGCGTCAGCAATGCTTCTCTGAGCGGGGACGTCTACGATGGGCTGCTCTTGGTACTTGGGGTGACGATCAATATCTTGGAACACTGCCCGGCGGCACGAGAATCGTTAGATTCCGGATCAATGGAGAGGCTGATGACTCTCTACCTAGATAACCAAACCTCAATGAGCGAGGTAAGTGAATCATTTTGACACGTAGAAATGGCAGATACTAACTAATTTCGCAGGCGGACTCGGTTGAGAAGTCGCAATTAAGCGTGGCATTCGGATACCTGGCAGTTCTCCTTGGCTACCTGTCGCTGGTTCAGTCTGTGCGGATGGCCTTTTCAACTCAGACGGCAGGGGAAGGGGTCCGAAGTTTGATTGGATCAATAAAAGAGTTTATTGTATTATATAGATCCGTAGATAGCAAAGTTCATGAACTAGAGGGGCTGGTCAATGAGCTACAGCGACAAGCAAGGTAGGACGGAATATATAGACATTATAGAAGAAATCCAAGGGATCATCCGCCACGTTGAGTCTGTCTGACGACTGGCATGCAACACGGCAGCCTGCATGGTGGCTGTTCTATATCTACAAATGACTGGATGTTTCGTGCATAAGAATACAAGCAATATGCTATGTACTCCACGGTGTTCTGTACATGATATTGGATTACTGCAGAGTCTCTACGTGTGATGCATCTCGAGTGTCAGTTCCCGTCAGTCCGGAAGACGCCGCCGGCCGCGAACAACCGCAACCGTGCTATACAGGTATGCGGTACATGTACTATGGCAGATATGCTAGTCTTGTATAGGGTCGGAGTCCGACACACGCGTGACGTTTTTAGCGGAGCGCCGCTACATTAGAGGTAGGTACGAATACCTTTGGCGAGTTGCTATTCGTACATGTACTAAGAAGTACTGTAGGTACTGGATTATCAAGGTTAGTACGTACGTAGTGCCTACATAGTACCAGCTGCTACCTAAGCTGATGACGGCCGCTTCAATGTTGGTGGGGTCCCCAATGCCTCCCGCCGTCCTCCATCCTCCAGTCTCCAGAACAACAAGCTGCTGTTAGCCATCGCAGCCAGCAGAAAACCAGCAACCAGCATTTCTATCCGCCTCGCGATCCCTTCACCGCCGTGACCGCGCCATCACCTTTCACCCAACTCAATGCCTTCGCCCAAGCAGAGGAAGGTCGCCATCGTCGGCAGCCGCTCCGTTGGTTCGTTGCCCCTCGCCCAACGCACGCACCCCCGGCATGTGACAGTGTGACAGTGACATGGACATGGCCACGGCCTGCTGAAACTCTTTCTGACTCTTCGTGGCGGCAGGCAAATCCTCGCTGGCGGTGCAATATGTCGACGGGCACTTCGTCGACAGCTACTACCCGACAATTGAGAACACCTTTAGCAAGACGATTCGATACAAAGGGCAGGACTACACGACGGAGATCGTCGACACTGCCGGCCAGGACGAATACAGCATCTTGAACTCGAAGCATTTTATCGGAATCCATGGCTACATGCTGGTATACTCAGTGTCGTCGCTGCCCTCGTTTGAGATGGTGCAGGTCATCCGGGAGAAGATCCTCAACCACCTGGTGAGTCTTTGCCGTCGGCGTGGACTTGTAGATTCAGCAGTCACTAACAGCACGGCCACGGCGCCGTTGACAGGGTACCGAATCAGTTCCCATCATGATCGTCGGCAACAAATGCGATCTCCGGCCCGAGCAACGACAGGTCACCCCCGAAGACGGCAAGAAGCTGATGGATAAGTTCCAGTGCGGATGGACCGAGGCCAGCGCACGGTACAACGAGAACGTCGGCAAGGCCTTTGAGCTGCTGATCGAGCAGGTTGAGAAGTCGCAAAATCCCGGCGCGGCAGCAGAGAAAGGTGGCTGTCTTCTCATGTAGGATTGTGGACTTTGCGGGTGCTTTGGTCCGCGATAAGGTCAGACCGGGAAGCGGTTTGGGAACATGTGTCCTCCAGCTGGAGAGCGATACGAAGCGGACTGCTTTAGTCTCACGTTTGTCTATATCTTATTTCTCGTCTAGAATATACGTTTTGGGTCTCTCCCTCGCAGCGAAAGTAAGGCACTCCGGCCATGAAGCGCTCGCGGGCACGGCCTTACCTGGTCTCGAATACCTCACAAAGCAAACGGCGTGTGCATTGCCTAAGGTATACATCAGCTCGTGATTTTGACCACGTGCCAATAACAAGATAAAAAGAACAAGGTGGTCCTACGCGTTCAGTCAAAAAGAGCAAACTGCCAACGCCATATCCGTTGTGATGATCGAAGGACGGTAACAATTGGCTTCAGGTGATCTAAAGTTAGATGACATCTATGGTTTATTAGACGGCAACCAGTTACTTCGTATTCGTACACGACCCCTATGCTTATACCTGATAAAACAATACCTTAACGCCTGAGCCCCCTTACATAGCACATCCCGTATATCCACATAAAACTTCCTCATGACTCTTTACAGGCTCTCCTCGGGATCTGACTTGCACGTACAATCGGTCTATGCTGACCGCAGCGTCACGTATTTTCTGTTGCTAACATCAGTAAATCAACGAAACTTCCAGCCAGGAGCATGAATCCCAGAAGAGAGGAATATTCTCACACAAGTATAAATTAGGTGGTCTGGTACCGTGTCTCGTAAGACAAAGCACAAAATCCGGTAGTCTACTCATGCTCTTTGTTCCGTCAAACGTTTGTCAAGCCGCAAACAGTCATATTTCATTCAGACGCCAAACCGACTGCGCGCATTCTCTGTTTGCATGTTCAAATCAGTCGATGCAGGTTCAAGCCAAGATCAGCTGCTATGAGCGAAAACGCCGAGACCCCCGATAATCAAGCTCACAAATGTCCATTCTGTGGTTTCAAGCCCGGACAGGGCGAATATGAGCTACTTCTTGTGCGTATGATATATTCTAAAGAGCACTGTAAAGCTCTAGGCTGATGGAGAACTCTGAAGCATGTCGAGACGGTTCATCCAGAGGGCAGGTCCCCCTTTGTGGCCTCGCAAGAGCCAGTTCTCTGTCCCCAGGATGGCTGTGGTGAGGAGGTTCCTCTGGACGAGATGGCCTACCATATAGAACTCCATGAACTCGAGGCCAAGGGTGCCATGGCAGCTCCTGAAGAGCAGCAGATTGAGCCTCGAGAGACTGTTTCTTCTAGTTCAGCTGCTCACTCACGCGATATCGTCGTCGAGAAGCGACACGAGCAGCCAGGGGGGACCATCCAGGCTTGGAAAGATTTATTCGGCAATCACAAGTCACGACATAGCCAAGAAACCAATCGCCGTACTCGTCATAAGACGAAGAAGCACGTCGATATTAGCTCGTCTTCAGATCCCGCTCCAGCTGGCGCATCAACCCGGGACTCTATAGAGTCCTCAAGTACGTCAAGACAAGAACAGCGAGATCAGTTTGCTAGATTGGGAGTTAGTTCTCTGCCTTCCCCTTCCCACAATTAATGGCTGATGGTGATCCGTCCACGCAGAAATCAGAGCTAGGGAGGTTCGCTCACGAAAAACAGATGCCCAGCTGGTTGGTGAATCTGTTGCAAGACGAGGGCCAAGTCCTGAATGACGGTAGGTCTCCCTACCGAGCTCTCCTTTGCGCTCGTTGAGAGTAACATCGTATATCAAGGAGTCATGCCAGTCCTCGGTCAGCTGCTCGAACAGTGTCCCTCAACGCAATGCGCATATATCTGCCATCCACGCGTCCAACATGTCTCCAAACTCAGGCGAGAAGGTGTGTAAGAGACCAACAACCAACAAATACATTTTTAGCAGTCAGCCCCCCTTTCTCTAACAGCGTGTCCCAGGTGGCTTCTGTGGTTATCGAAACATACAAATGTTAACCTCATATATCATCGGATCACAAGCACCGGGAGCTGAGCGGTTTTCAAACACGTTTCCGTCCATCTTTCAAATCCAAGACCTCATCGAGCATGCTTGGGATATGGGGTTTAACTCTCAAGGCCGGGTCGAGACTGGGGGCGTTAAAGGGACGCGGAAGTATATTGGGACCCCAGAGGTATGTGGCTGACGAATCATTCTTTGAGAGACCCCCCGACTGACACCCACAAGGCGCAGGCCATCTTTTGTAGCTTAGGGATAACGTAGGTGTTGCAAAGTGTGGAGTGAACGAAGCATCTTTAACTAACTGTTTTGGGTCACCAGCTGTTCTGTACAAGCTTTCAAGGACAAGGAGCGCGGGAAAGCAAAGACCCTTCTGCTACAAGGCATTGAGCGCTACTTTCAAGGTGGCGTAGAAGACGCAGAGGCGAGAGTCCACCTCACCAAACTCCCGCCCATCTATCTCCAGCATCCAGGTTAGTGAATGCGATCAACACTGGTTTCTCATATCGCTAACCGAAGGCTACAGGGCATTCCTTGACCATTGTTGGAATCGAGAAGCAAATGAATGGCGAGCTGAATCTTCTTGTGTTTGATCCTACCTTCCGAGACTCTGGCAAGATTAAGCATCTTGTGGGTAAGGTATTTCGACACAAGCCGGCCACAGCAGGCGAAGCGCTAGAACCCTATCGTCGTGGCTCAAAGTATCTGCGCAAATACAGCGAGTTTGAAGTCCTATAGTAAGGCCTTGAGACCTCCACCCATGCAGCCTTGCAGAAGATTGTGCTAATCGCCTTGTGGCATATTAGTCTTACAAGAGGCATAGCGCCACAACCTCAAGCGTTTGGCTCAAGCGTTTAGCTTGTCTCTTCTTGCTCCTTGAACCAAGCCTGCAGCTTGCTCAGCGCAAGGCTTCGGTGGGAGATCTTGTTCTTCTCTGCCTTTTCCATCTCAGCGAAACTAAGGGGTGTCAGCAAGGTTGCCAGAGACCATGGGGGATGACCCGGTGAGACCTACGTCTGGCCATCGTATTCAAAGACGGCATCCCATCCTACCCCACGGCGGTTAGTATGCAGTCCACTTTCTTGTCTACTCTTGTCAAAGAGTCTCACCAAAGTCGGGGGGGCCTCGTGGGGGAACAATCTTGCCCTGGAAAACTTGTCAACATCAAACGCAATTGTGGGGGCTTGCCATGTCATACGGGAACTCGGCCTTGGAAGATGATGGGCTTCTGACCAGGACCAGCAGAGTAGCCGAAGGTGCAGACAGCCTCGGCAGACTTATCCGTGTAGGCGGCAAGGAGGTTGTTCAAGCCTTGGTGGCCGATGGAGGTCATGAACCATTTGCTTGTCGACGGGGAAACATTAGCAGGCAGGTTTTTCTTAAGCATATAGTAGCCATATATCTTACATATACGGGCCAGGGAGTCCGCTAAGGGCATTGAAGCAGAGAGAAGTATCATCCACAAGGACCGGGCCGTTGACCTATTGAGACGGCGATTTAGCCCGGACAATTCGCGTGATAGTTGCCTATCTATAGGCGAGAAGCCTACCAGGTCTGCAGCCCTACGGCACTTGGACTCTGTCACCTCTTCGATGCTACCCTGGACCTCCTCGAGATCCAAAGACTGGCTCCGAACCTCGATATCGGGCTCGAGGATAGCCTTGACCTCGCGCAGCTTGTTGGCGTTGCCGGTGATGAAGTTGACATAGGGAGCCATTGTCGTGGGCATGTGGTTATTACTGATGGCGAATATTTTTACTGTGTGTGGGAGACGAGAAATGATACCAGACGATGTAAACGTTCTCACGATCGACTAACAGCTTCAGGAACCTGAAGAGTATTAAGATACGCAGTCAACTCGTCTGAAGGTAGACACACAGGTGTGTGTGGGTATTGCTCATTCATCATATCGGGGCTCACCAGTAACTATCATATGCATCTATCGCTGTCAGGGTATGCCCCTATCCGTCATCCCTCGATGCCCTCGAAATTCTCATTTTACGTGGTGGTTATTGATGATCCTGCTTCCACTGCTTCAACCACGACTCGATACGATCGACGTTGGTCTCCATCTCGTCGGAAGTGTTGCTCGTTAGCTCAATGACAATCTCCGGGTCAAAGGCATCGCGCGCCTCCTGCAGTAGAACCTCCATGATCTCCGAGTCGATGTTCTCCTGGAGCTTGGCCTCGGGGTAGTTTCTGCCACGACTGTGTCAGCCGTGTCTTTCTTCTTCACCGTACCTCGCTCAGCTTCACTCACCGAGCCGTTAGTCGATCGTAGAGCGTAGTCGAGTCGACGCGCAACACCACGACCAAGTCGATCCAGCTGAGTGGGAACAGATCGCAGGCGTGCCAGTCGATGATACAACCCCCAGCCTGCACATCGGCCTCGATGGCATCCAACAGCTGTCGTCTCTGCATCAGCGTCTTCTCCATCTATTTATGTAGCCTCTGCAACTTCTGCGAGTTCATAGATCTCCCTTACCTTGTCGTCGTCAACAATCCAGCTGTGATACTCGTCGCTCCATCCCTCATGACACTCCTTGTCTTTGACCACTTGGTTCACCGAGACATGACGCAGCCCCGTCCGCTCCGCCAGAATTTCACAGTGTGTCGTCTTGCCCACTCCAGGCGTGCCTGTCACGACAATGTTCGGCGATTGTCGCATATTGATTGCTTGGTGTAGCTGGCATTGGCTGCAGAGATTGAATCACACACCTTCGTTACCTTACCCAATGCCAAGTGTGTGCATGCGCAAATCGGGGCGGTCGAGTATGAACCAAAGCGGGCGAACCACCAAAGCGTTCGCTTTCTCTCCAATTCGAATAAAACCATCTACCATCTTACAACCAGAAGTAAGTAAGCCCTCTCTTCAGCTCTCCAGCTTGCAGAGGAACCATGGGATTGCTTCCCTTGATCTTGATACATGGCGGGCGTTCCAAATACATAGGATAGATAGCATATGTGATCAAGTCCTCCAGATTCGCTCCCGTCCTGCCTCGATAGAAATTCGACAAACACCCAGAAAATGCGGCCCTCTATGCGTTACCTTATGTGCAATCGGCATGCCCTCGCCACTCTCTTACTTTCTTTATCTTCCTCTTCCTCTTCCTCTTGCTCTTTCTCTTTCTCTACTGCTCCACCAGCTCTTCCACGTCCGCCAGCTCGTCCTGCTCGTCAAAGTCTTCGTCGTCGTCGCTGTATTCTAGCTTCTCCTGTTGCGCAATGGCCTGTGCCGAGACGATCTCTGCCAGTCTTTTCAACCGAGGTGTTTGGAGCCCTAAAAAGCCTTGCATTAGTTCTTGGATCATCGTCATGCACTACTGGCAAGACACTTACAAGAAGGCGTGTATGTCTCCAGGGCAGTAATAGCGCGGGGCTCGGCAATCTCATAGGGACCGCTGTCGTCCATATCCACAGCCTGAAGGAGCAAAACATCGCTCTTCTCGGTCACACGCGAGGCTACCGCCTTCATGATCTCTCCATTAATAGGTTGCTCGTAGTCAGCAACTAGATACTGGTTCAGTAGCTTCTGGATCTGGTTTGGTGACAGCCTGCGAAAGCGTCAGTGGAAGAGCTATCATGTTCGTGCGGAGGAGGACTTACATCCAGCAAATATCCTGGATAATCTCAATGTCATTCAGGGTTGCCTTCTTGAGTTGAAGGAGCTTAGTTGCTTGCTAAAAGCAGGTTAGCCAATATACCGATGTCCCACCTCTCTCCATATACTGACCATAAGATGCTCCAACTGAAGCGTGCCTTCGGGCATATCGTGGCTCTTGCACCATTCCTCGATCCGTGTTATATTGTAGTTGATCTGGAGACCACGCTTCCACGACAGGAAATTCCTTCGCATAAGCAGGTCGTTGAAGGCAGTGACTCCGACAAGGCGCAGGAGTTCCGTAATGGTCTGCGTGATGATGGAGTCTTCCAAGTAGTAGGCCTTCATCGCGCGGAAGACGCTGTTGAGAAGGCTGAGCAGGTTGTCCATGCTATAGGCTGGTGTCGAATTCGATTGCAAGAGCTTGCCCAAGAATCGGCTGCTTTCGTTTGTGACGAAGCCCGGGAGGGACTGCGACTCGATGATGGCGGGAATGATCATCTTCTGCAGCTTCTTCTTGAGCACCTTCATCCACGTATGGTAGATGTTGAACTCCAGGCTTTCGAGGTCGTGCTTCACAATTTCCAGGAGACGGTCATACTCATAATTGTCCGACTTCTGGGCTTCGTACCAGTCCTCTGCAAGGAACACAAACGAGAGCATTTCGTGGACATTGGACAACCAGAAGGAGCCCGGGTTGATTGCTTCGTCGCCGTCGTGCTGCATCACCTCTTGTTGGATCGACTGCATCACGTTGGCCAGGAAGCGCTCTGACTCCTTGACGAAGCCATTGTTCCACATCTCCGACGTAACCAAGTTGATCAGGTACGAAGGGAATAGCACCTCCTTGTCAGATGGAGGCGGCGTTGTGTTGGGTGACGGAATCTTGAGATTCCGGATCAGACCCATCGTCACCTCCTCGTTCAGGCCATCCTCGTCCGCGAGCAGCGTCTCCAGCTCGACCTCGATGTTGTCCACGCCGGGGATGTAAGTCGTTCCAGACAGGTTCTGCCGATGTGCTGTTCCAGTAACAGCCATCGACACCGGTCGGGGGTTATACGTCCCGCTGAATCGGTCCACCTCTCGCGGCTCAGCACCAGCGCTGCGCCGCTTGGGCTTCTTGGAGGAGACGAGGTTGATGAGGCCAGTAGCAGATGGCACTACCCCGGCGAGTCCGTTGATCAACTCTCCGTTGACGGGCGCATTCCTCCTCGCCATCTCGAGCGCGTCTCGAAGAGTCTCGAGCTCCTGTCTCAGGCTCGTGTTATCCTTCTCGTGCTCAGTGCTGTTCCTCTTAGCCGTCTCCAACTCCGAGTTCGTAGAGCGCAGAGATTCCCGGAGTTCCCGCTCTTCTTCCTGCATCCTTTTGATATTCGACGTTGATTCGTCAAAGGCCACCTGGAGCTTCTTCATCTCGTCCTCCATGGCCTGGAGCCGGGCGACGGCAATACCCGCTTGGTTCGCCTCTGTCTGCAGCTCTTTCGTCCGGGCCTCGAGCGCGTTGTGACGGTTCTTCCACGACTTGATCTGGCCTTCGTAACTCTCCACCTGGGACACGAGAGTCTTGTTCTTCTCCTTCATGGAACCCAGTGACTGTGTCAGCTCCACAACCTTGTTCTCAAGCTTGTACGATATCTGCTTGAGATCGCGTGCCTCCTCGCGGACCACCTTATACTCTGAGCGAGCTTGTTTTCCACGCCACAGGCTCTGGATCAGCACAATCTTCTTGCGGTACTGCCTCCACGACTGCAGTTGGCGTCGTGACCTCCATGATCTCTGGATCAGCAGCGCGGCATTACCAACACGCGTCTCCATGATCTGCTTTCTCCGCAGGTATCCCTTTGCGGCTGACTCAAACAAGACCATATCCTTCTTGATACGCAGGAAGGTCCTACGCTGCTTCTGACCACGCCAGACTCGTTGAATCGTAGTGGCGGCCTTGATTGTCCGGAGCTCCTTGACTTGTTTCCTTGCCATGTAAGCCCTGATTGCTGATTGTGTGCGTATCACAGACTCGCGAGCATCCAAGTAGCGTCTTCGGTAATACTTGGCCCTCAGGTTCTTCTGAATAAGGATTGCACAGTCGTTGAGTCGAGTAGTTCGGAGGTTTTCGAGGAAAGCGAGCATGCCAGCCCGGAAGAAGATCTTCGTTAGACCGAGCTGATACTTATCCAGGTCTTTGCCCCCGTTCGCCCCCAGAGCCTTCCTCAAGATGGCATCCGCCATGTCGCGGATCTCAGAGGTCCATTGGGTAGACTGCACAAGCATGTAGTACCGGAGAGCAAATTCCTCGTAAGTCCAGCGAGTGGGATACCCAGCACAGCTTATGCGTACAGTCTCGAGGACACCGCAAGCACGGAGCTGGCTGAGAACCATCGGTCCCTCAAATGCCCAAGCTTGCTTTCCCTCATTGGGCTTGATACATCGAATGTAGTGGACATCGGTGTTGTTGATAGTGCTCATTAACTCAATTAACGAGGAACGGAAGATTCCTCCCAGTGTCGGTTTTCTGTTCACAGCCACACCGATCTTCCTACCACCAGCGGGCCTCACAGCATTCGATGACGCTGAAGCGACGTCCTTTTCTCTCACAGCCGACGCCGCCTCCAGGACTTGTTTGAGGAACCCATTCTTAGTAGCACGCAGAACAGCCATGTGCTCGTCAGGAACGGTGTCGCGATTCTTTTCGATGAATCCCTCAGATTCATAAGTCACGTCGATGGCGTAATGGCAGACGGTGAATGCTGACTTCCCGAATCGAGGCTTCTTGTAGAACTTGTGCATCTTGTCGGTGGAGTAGTTGTGATGTAGCTTGGTGACAAACTGCTCGTCAGATCCCATAGGCAATCGGGACTCCTCATCAAGGAGAGACAAAATACCCATCCGGCCCTCAATCAAGTCGATACAAGGCTGATTATCGGAGAAATCAATGAAAGTCCAGTCGATTTGTTCCCTCAGATACTCTTCCTGCTCCAACTTGAACACGTGTTGGTTGAATTCCTGTTGCAATTTCTCATTGGCATAGTTGATGCAGAACTGTTCAAACGAGTTTTTCGCGAAATGCTCGAATCCGTAGATATCCAAGACACCGATAAAGGAGACCACGCGGTTGAGAACATCCTCCGTCGCAAGACTGTGGTTGATGATGTCAACGAGCCAGTCGAACATGCTCGAGTATATGAATTTAGCCACAGAGTCCCGCACGACGATGGCTTGGGCCTGACTCAAATTGGAGGAGATCTTCTCACCGCGGGTAACCAGCTGCTTCTTGACAATCCACTTGGAGAACTCGGCGGCGTTTACGCCGAGAATCGCGCAGGCTCGTTCAAGCGAAGGCTCAGTTGGTGCCAGGACACTATCGTTTCTCGATGCTGTGATCTTAACGTTGCCGAGGTGCAGTAGGCCTGCCAAGAGCTTGAAGATGTCGCTCTGCTGGGCCTGTGTGACACCAATCGTGTTCAGTGACCTCTTCGTGGCTTCAAACTCGGCCGCGTCGTCCATGCCATCAATAGTCGGACAGTTTCCTTGGTTGAGGTACTCGTATTGCTCGATTGGGAGAATGTCGAGATCGTGACGCTCCTGTTCGGAGGCGCCAGCAACAAGTTGATAGAAGATGTGGTAGTTTCGCTCCTTTAGAGGTTGGAAGACCAGTCGCGAACGCTCGAGGAGGTACGTGCGAATCTTGGCACCAATAATATTCGTCTTGTCGTCAAACATAATCTCAATGTACTTTCCAAATCTCGATGAATTATCGTTCCTCGTCGTCTTAGCGTTGCCAAAAGCCTCCATGATGGGATTGGTCGCGAGGATCTGCTCTTCGGTCTCACTCATGGCCTCACCTCGCTTGGAGCGCGAGCCTGGGTTATCGGGAGACTCTCTGGTCGCAAAGTAGCGCATAATATACTTGGCGCTGACAGTCTTGCCGGCACCCGACTCGCCAGACACGACAACTGTCTGGTTCTTGCCATCGCGAATCATGTCACTGCGGTAACAGTCAGTATTGTCGTCGATCCTATCGGACGTGGGCGAGCAAGCTGTGACCTACATGAATGCCTCCTCGGCGATAGCGAACAGATGGGGAGCCTGGGTCGCTCTCTGCTTCCCGGCGTAAACCTGGACCATGCCTGGAACATAGAGAGAATCGACGCGCGCGAAGGGATTCGTCGCAATCAGCACGATGCCACTGTACGTGTAGATCTCCTTTTGCAGATATCGTAACCGGATCGCTTGCAATACTAGGGAGGTGTCCGGGTCAGCAAGATAGCCAGGTATTGGTCGGACATTATGTTTTATCCAGGGGTAACGTACCAGCTGGCTCATTGAGATGGGAGAGGTTTGTGAGATCGTCGCTGGCTTCGAGCATGGTCGGGTTCATCAAGGGCGGCAAGAGGGGGTCGGCACCACTCTGCAGCCCCTCGTGGGAGACCTCGATGATCTTGGTCTATAGAGAACGAGTGTTGTTAGAGTCTGGAAAGCTTGACGAGAACAAAAGGCGGGTCGCGGAGCACAGATTTCGTACCTGGCCATTTTCAAGCTGGAAGACGAGCTTGGCTTTGGGACCGTCGACGTCCTTGGTGACAAGCTCCGAGGCTATCCAACCCTCAGCAGCGTCAGGCTGCCAGGCTCTCGTGCCGACATCATAGGTCGATGCCATGGAGGCAGGTGTGCGGCCAGGCGTATACTAGATACGACAGAAGACTAAAGCTGAGCAGCAGGAGCTGGGCGAAAGGGTGTTGTCGGTTGTGGATGGGCGGTGGAAGGCATTCGTGAGCGGCCAGGAGCAGCGCGTCCAGGGGGATGCAGACGGGATAGACCGACGGCTGCCGCGGTGAGGTCGATGGACAGCTGGAGCTGGAAGGGGGTCGAGGAGGGTCGAGGAGGGTGGAAAGTCGAAGTTGAAGTCGAAGTCGAAGTCGAAATCGATGCCCGTGATTCGAAGGGGTCACTCGCTCGGAGGAGGCGCTGCGGTGCTGATATCAGCGTCCGTATCGGGGGACGAGGCTGGCAAAGGACGCAGGCCAGATAGATGCCCTAGAGATGGGGATACGAACGTAGAGAGCAGAAGAAGGGGGGAATAATGCCGTTGTTTGGTGGTGCAGCTCGCCGACAAGGGGTCAAGCCAAAAAGTTCAAAGTTACACGGAGGTCTGAAAGGTCAAGAAGATCCAGAGACGATTAGGTCAGGTCAGTGAAGCCAGCACGCGTTTTTGCTTTGCTCCTGATTCAAGGGTCGGGGGATTTGATGGGGTGGATTGGATGGGATCCATGGGTGAGGCCCTGGAGCTGCAGCCGCACGGGGCAGAGCAGGGGGGACACGCCCGGGAGCATAAGTACAGGGGATCGGGGCGACGACTTTAGCGGCTGGGGCAGCTGTTGCCTGGTACAGAAAGCCCTGTATTTCAGCATAACCCGCCTGTAAGGTACCCGTGGACCACAAGGGCACAGCTCGGGTCCAGTCCAGCCCAGGGAACAAAAGTGCTAACCGCCTCGGGCCACAGCGGCCGGGTACGTACCGAGGAGTCCGTCCACCGAACTTTCAAGTCAGATGGGCCCTGGATAGAACCTTGAAGCTTCCATCCAATCCCTCGCCTGCCCTGGCTGGCTCACCGTGCTGCGCACCAATCACAGCTCACGTCAATTAGGGGCGGACCCATCCGTTTCTTCCTGGGGCTGGGGGGGGCTAGACAATGGCGTCCATCCTGAGACGTTAGCACCGCCGTGGCCGGGGATTTCTTCCAGACTCGAAAGTGTAGGGTAGAGAATTGAAAGGTTGAAGGTTAATGGCAAGAAGAAGCATATGTAGGGAGAGTATTGATTAGAGGAGATATTGTCCAGCAGATATGATGCATTCATAGCCACGGCATAGACTCAGCTGTAGCTTTTTGCTTACATGTATGTAAGGTATGTGTTGCCGTACTTGCTGTGGAGGATGGATTTGTGTACATGTGGTTCTGATCCATGGACGACAGCTAAATGGAAAACATGTATCAGACATGACTGAACTTTAGAGATCCATGAAATTCCGAGATATAGAAAAGAAATGAAGTAGCCCGGGGTATTGAACGACTGTTAGATATGTGATTACAAACAGTACGAATACTGGCTCATGTAACTATGACTATGCATTTCACTGGGTGATTCTTATCTTGCTGCTTTTAATGATATCACCATCCCCCCAACATCCAAACATTCTCAACCCAAGTATGACAAAGCATTGTTACTCACTACAGGCTTCCATCGAGGAATTTAAGCATTGATAACTGATCCGGATATTTTGTGAAGATTGAAGCACCGACGTGTCCGTCGAGGAAAATGCGACGGGCCCGGCACGCCGTCTAATCTAGGTGTTAATGGAATCTTGCCCAGCCATCTCCGCCGCCGCCACCAGCAGAAACAATGTTCATGAACAAACAGCCAGCCATAGGTACATGTAAGCACTCCATGTGCCAGCTAATGCTGCCTGCTATGCTGCCATATACATGTATGAAGCACCGAGGCATTGGGAATTGTATAATTCTCATTTCTGATTCTGAAAGGTTTTGATGGCTCTTTTTTATTTTTATTTTATATCGTAACTGCCGTCTTCTTCGTATTTCCTTTGTTGAAATGTGAACGTTGTTCAAGCTGCAAAGGCTTGCATAGCACCCAAGACCGCGCCAAGACCTAGTGTGGCTGCTCACCTCGGGCATTAATTGTGCGCTCTGGCAGCACAGACTATTTGTTCGTAATTAGGGATTTCGAGGTTGGCATGGACCAGCCTCCCTGTCGTTTGTAAGGGCACCCCTTTTATCGCCATGGCGTGCCACGGCCTCGCCTCCTCCGAGTCGACACCGCCATCTAGTCGCTTTTGTTGAAATCGCAAAGACCCTGTTCCCAATCCTTAGCTGTCGCTCCGTTGTCCGGCTTGTTAATACAGGACCCGTGTCATGATACGTGCTGTTTGTCACCGAGTTAGCCACCGGCCACAAACTGGCATCTGTCGAGTATGACTTACAGCTCAGAGCTTCCAGGCTCTCCGAGATATCTTTGATCTGTTCGTAGCGTACGTTGCTGACATCTGCCATCAAATAGGCCACCTGGGATAACCGTTAGCTACATTCTCATGTCGGTTCGAGGATTGGCCTTACATCGCCTCGGCTGTCGCTGATCTGCTTGTCGACATTGTGATCACCGAGAATCTCGTTGACTATCTCACGTTAGTCTAGGTGTTTCGTGGAACTCGCGTGAAGCTTACCCTTTCGAAGTACACCTGGCACGTTGCGGTGGATGTAAATAACCTGCGATCTCGCGTTAGAAACGCGAAGCCAAATCAAAGCCCAACACGCCTCCAAGACAACATACCCGAGCGTGGTCAGACTCGTCGAGAGTTAGTGACCTCATCTGGATCTCAGGCAGGTTGACACTGCCGAGAGTGATGCCCTGGTTGATGTACCGCACCAAGGCGTCGCTGACTGCATGCAATGTTAGTCAATGTGCTATTTCACAGCCAGGGCCTAGGACAGCGCGCACCTTCTACACCAATGGCTCGCTGAGCCTCCTCGGTGCTTCCACCAATATGGGGGGTGAGAATGAGGTTGCTTAAGCTTCTCAAGTCCTCGCCCCAGACGTTGAGGTCGTTGTTGAAGTAATCGCCGTTGGCAGCGGGCTCGTTGGGATACACGTCGATGGCAGCTCCACCAACCCGCCCGGAGCGCATGGCCTTGATTAGGGCTGGAATATCGACAACGCTTCCGCGGCTGGCGTTGATGAGGTAAGAACCGGTCTTCATGTGCGAAAACTGGGCAGTCGACATCAGGTTGCGCGTCTCGGGAAGATCGGGCACGTGGAGGGTGACGAAGTCGGCTTCCTCTAGGAGGGCCTCGAGAGTGGGAACTTGTTTCGCGGTGCCGAGAGACATGAGGGTGACGACATCGTAGTATATGACAGTCATGCCCATAGCCTCAGCGAGGACGGAAAGCTGCGAGCCAATGTGGCCATATCCGACGATACCCAGCGTCTTGCCACGGATCTCCCAGCACTTGGCGCTGACCTTGTTCCAGGTGCCGCGGTGCAGCTCGTTGGACCGATCGCCAATCTGTCGGGCGAGGAGGATGACCTCGGCGATAACAAGCTCGGCAACACTGCGGGAGTTGGCGAAGGGGGAGTTGAAGACGGCGATTCCATGGCGAGCGGCGAAGTCGAGGTCGACCTGGTTGGTGCCGATGCAGAAGCAGCCGACGACGAGGAGGTTCTTGGCCTCGCTCAGCACACGCTCGGTCAACTTGGTCTTGGAGCGGATACCGATGACGTGTACGTCACTGGAGAGACGGTCATGGTTAGCAGGCAAGGCATTACGTGTTTTTGAGATTGTGCAAGAAATGGACACGCCGAGGAGTGGACGCTTCATGGGCAAAACTCGTGGGCGCGGCTCATGACGACTGGAGGGGCAGCGAAAAAAAAAGTATCATGGATGGCGGGGTACCAAGTACACGGGCAAACAAGCACACTCACCGGATCTTCTCAATGAGCTCGGCCTCGGGCAGCGACGTCTTGAGGGCCTCGACCTGATAGCCTTGGCCCCTTAGGATGTCCTGGCCGGCCTCATTGACGTTCTCGAGTAGTAGGATCTTGATGTCCTGGGTGTTGAAGGGCTTGAGAGCCTTGGGCGCTGCGCGATGCGGCACGTTGCCGGCCCAGCTGGTCGGGGAGTGGAAGGTGGCGGTAGGCGACGTGGACATATTTTGATCCCAGCTGTGCGAGACGGATCGCGATGCTGCCGTCGCGATCTTGGCCTGGATGTTTTGGGCGTGAGACATGGTGGGCGAGCTGGCGGTTGGCGATGATGTTATGGAAGAGGAGGAGGAGGAGGAGGAGAGAAGTGCCAGTAGAGGAGAGGATTGCGGGTCGAGTTAATTAACCTTATTAGAATGGAAGAATCGGGACAAGAACGGAGGGCCGGACGGGAGAGCTTTATAAGACAACGACGGCGTCTAAAGGAAAGCGAGGACTAATGGAAGATGTCCGTAGCGTCTGACTTTCACAATAAGGTACATGTAATGAATGCTTCCTTCAGCTGCGCGTCAACCAGGGTCTTCGCAGTTCGCTCCAGTCCTCATCTAGACCTCCCGTCTCAGCTTCCATGTTCCTTACTGCCGGTTCAATGAGAGTATCCACGTTTAACGTTCACTTTGTTTTAGGCTGCTTTCAGTCCATGCAACCAGTTTGCCAGTCGATGCGACGGACCGGAGCCCAGCGGCGGAGCACCCGTGTAGGTCTGTAAATAATTGGGCCCGACTTCCGCTCGTTCGCCTGACTCAGATTCAGACGGACGGTATTGGCAGAAGAAGACGTGACAATGCTACAGAGGAGGACCAAAGGTATCCGAGAGGCTTGAAGAAAATCTTTTCTTCCCGGGGTGCTCATCGCTTGTCGTCGACTGGACGGGACGAGACCGTCAACGACGCTACGCCCCACGACCCAGCTGCCAGCCTGCGATGCCGGCGATGCAACGATACTGACTGCGCTGACTGTTCAGAAGAGCTCGACCTAGAAGTGCAACACTTCAACACTGCAACCCTGTTTCAAATGACTGTCAGAGTGGCCCCGGCCGGTCTACGGCGGAGACATGCCACCATGCCGTCATTCAATGGCGTCAAATCTCTGCTCGCCTGTCATTCTCTGCCCCGGGGCGTCTTTCTTTGCGTGCGCCGCACAGTTGACTCAGCGAGAGACTCCGTTCTTTGTTAGTGCGATGTAGCTACGTCCAATGTACTGTACTTCGCAATGCAATTACTGCACGCTCTGCATGCCTGGCTTTCCGCTTCCAGCAGTCCCGCAGTCCCGCTCCGGCCTTGCGGCGCTGACGGAGACCCTCGTTCGTTGGGGCGCCGCACATCCCGCATTCGGCCGCCCCAAAACAAGAGCCGTTATTATTCGGAACCTAGGGTATTGAGAATCTAACCATGGGATCCATGAGTGATGGGATGCAATAATTGGATTGGAAGCATCGTAAATGTAATCAAGTCTGAGACTGTCATAAAAAAATATGGATATCCTACTTGTATGTGAATCATCTCCTACCTCACGTACTCCATTTCAGAGTACATGTAGGTAAGTAAGCACCACGACCAACAGCCAGATGTGGATCCCGACTTGAGATTCCATAGCTCTGTAAGCCGACTCTTCTCAAAGGAGTCACTCAGCAGAAACACCTTCAACTAAAAGACATCACAGGCGCCCACCAACAAATAAATGCCACAGCCAACGGAGGAGAGAGGCTTTCGTTTACACCAGACTCTGGCGACTATCACTCTCTATTATGCACCTGAAAACCCTGTCCCAATGAGAACCTTCACTGCCTTACATCCGTACCTGAAACGAGGAAAAGGAAGAACCCTGAGCTAGCTGCCACAAGGGGGGGAAACATAACTGCCGCCGGACTGCGTCTCCTAACTGTCTATCAGGTGAACCCAGATATTTGCAATTCTGCGTATTGCAACTGTAGTTCCTACAACCTACAACCAATCTCATCAAACGGCGACGGGATTCGATATTGAAGTGGCACGATCACCAGAACGCCAGCCATTTCCACGGCTTCTTCACGTATCCTCATCAACCGAACGTTCGTCGTATGCCGAGATCCTCGGCCCAGTAGAGTTTCTCATCGGCCCATCGCCTTGCCGTCTGTCACTCAGCTCTGTTTGCATTCAGCAGCCTCCTGTTTGGGCTTGCCCGACTCGTCCTGTAATCAATGTCAGCGAAAATCCTTGGCCGTATTCAGTGATGCGAGTGAACCCACGTCGTCATCAGTCTCCTCTTCCTCGTCGTGGTCCTCGCTCAGATCATCCTCATCCTCATCGTCCTCATCATCGAAGTCGCCGGCATCCATCTCGTCATCCGAGATTTCCTCAAAGGCGAGCGCCTCACCAGTGAACCAGTCAATGGCGCGGGGAATCAGCTTCTCCTTGATATCCTCGCCCAGCTGGTAATCCAGCTCGAGACGCTCCTCGATGTCGTCCTCAATCTCTTCATCTTCGTCCTCCTCACCGGGGGCCTTTGGTGGTGAGAAGAAGTTGAAGAAGGACTCGGTGGGAACCGTCTTCTTCACGATGCGGGTCTGCTTTGTGTCTGGAGTCTCGTTAATCGAGCTGCTCGATGCCCAATAGCGAGCCAAAAGGGGAGGGAGTCATGTCTTACTCTTATTCCTCTGCTTCTTGCTCTCGACGCGGACCGTCAGGTCCTTACCCGGTAGCCACTCAATGGCACCACCCTCGGCGTGGTCATAGATGAAATCGCCACCATAGCCGCTCTCGTTCTGGTAGAAGTAGGTCTTGGTGATGGTCTTGTTCTTGAAGTATGCGTTGGGGGAGAACTCAAAGATGAGTCGGAAGCCGGGCTTGTCAAGGTACTCCATGCGAATGTCAGTGACGTGCTTGAGGGCAGCCTCATCGCGATCTGTGATCATCTCGGCCAGCGAGATCTGGTTCTTCATAGCTGAAAGCCAGAACTCGGGGATACCAGCCACATTGTCGGGCACGTCCGACTTCTTCTCCGGCTCGGTGGCGGACGCACCCTCGCCAGCCTCGTCCTCCTCGTCATCCTCCTCTCCAGCCTTTACTTCGTCCTCGGTGGGCTCAGCGGCTCCGTTGACAATAGTGGAACGCTTCTGGTACAGCGGAGAGAACTTGGCAAAGTACTTCTTCTCGAGCTGGAGGACCTCCTCCTGGAACTCGGCCTCGAGCTTGGAGTGCTCCTTCTGGATGCCCTTTAGGCCGGCGACACGACGGCGGACGGGGGCAGGAAGTGACTCGATGTAGCCGGACGATTGGCCGACGAGGGAGCCGAGGCGGCCCTGGATCATCTGAATGAGCTTGGGGTTCTGGGCGAAGACGGAAGCCGCGGCGGCGCGGTCAAGATCCTCTGCGAAAGGGTTAGCGGCGGCGAGCAAGCGGTGCCGACGATGAGGACGAAGCCAAAGACAACGACGACAGCGGCGGCGATGGGCAACTCAGGCAACTCACCCTCCTTGATGCTGGCGACGCCGGGTTGCTGGGCGTGGGAGGAGATGGGCGCGTTGGCCGCGGGAGTGTTCTGGGGCGTGCTGGAGGTGGGGTAATTAGCATCCATCTCAGCATCGACGCGCGCACGCAAGAAGGGATTATCTGAAAGACAACGGTGAGGGCAGGGGCAAAAGCACTCACGGAGCCACCGACATGTCGTTTCGCTTTCCGCGGATGGGTTCGGCCATGATGCTGGTTTGGAGAGCGAGGCAAAGCAGCAAGAGATGGAGCGTCAAGGGCGGGAAGAGTTGAGAGTTGGGGGAGAGTGAAGGAAGTTGAGAGGGCGGCGGCCGTTGTGACCTCTGCAGTGGGTTCTGGGTTGATGAATTTTGGTGGGGGGCGATAAGTCGAAAAAACTCGGGCACTGGCCAGGCCCCAAGGCGACAAGGCCCCAGTTGCCCAGCACCAGCACGCCTCCATCCAATCCAATTGTTGTTGGGCTCAGCGTGGATGATGGATGGAGGGGAGGGAGAGCCGCAGCAGGATAGTGTCCGCTGCGAAGGCTTCGCACTGTACAGAGTCCAGCTCGAGGGCTGGGACAGGAGGGGCTGAGATCATTGATGCATTGAAGGGGTTCACCGTAGCCGTCACTCTTTGTTGAATGCGCCCTGAAATACTGACATATCGCACGTAGCATGGACACAAGGACGCACTGTGTATACGGCCCTCCCCCTCACCCTAGCCTTGCGATGGCCTGAACCAATCACTAACCGTTCCCACGCAGGTCTTGCGGCGGAGGGGCAAGCCACACTTCAGCCTGGTCAACCCACATGCGTCGGCCACCACCACATGTTATCTAGCCCGATAATCCCTTTGAGTGCGGTAAGGGAGCTTTTTTGTACTGGCTCCACACTACCCCTGTCACTAGCGCGTGACCTGTGCCAATGTAAACAATCAGAAAATCAATAACACCAAAATTACTATTGACAGTCATTAATTTCAAGATCATGGCCTTATAACCTGATCAGCCTGTTATTGAGGCTTTCAATTCAATTATTCCTGGCCTTTCTATTAGTATGGAAAATAGTAATCGCGAGCAGCCAGCCGATAACACGTGCCGCCCTGACTTCGATCCTGTCATGCAAAAAGGAACGCATTTTCAACCTTTCCATATATAATAACGCGATCCTATTATTAAGGCCTTGCCTGACAGCCCGTTATTGCTATTCCAGCAATTTGTTCCTATTTTCCTTATTAAAAAATAAGTCACCTATACTAACGTGTCTATTGCAATCCTGCTGTAATAATCCCTAGGGCCACAGGCTCGGCTACAGGACTGGGTTCCTATATCTGTAGGGGAAGTATTCCTCTGGCTTGCGATCCTGATTTATATTAGAATTCATACTGAAATCAGGGTTATAGACTATTAGAAGTCCCCTGATATTGACACATAATTGCCGTCATATATAATAGTCAAATATATAACTTTTGATCGGTTTTAACAGCTTCTATAGCATATATGCATTTTTGACCCTTCTAATATTAATGAATCTGTAACCTATAGCCAAGTGGCTGAGTGGTCTCTCTAGATATAGCAAGTGTCAATAGCGCTCTTTATTGCAGGCACGAATCTCGCTATAGACAAGGCTATAATCTGCTTTATGGGGCGATTAAACGAGATAATAAAGGTCCCTTTTAAGCCGATACCTCTAGGCTTTAAAGTTTGGGTTGTGGCCTAATAGGGCTTCTTTTTGCGGTGGATTTGGCATAAGCCGGGCCTGGCTTTTGGTTCTGTTAGAATCGAACTACTGAAGAAAAGGAAGAGGGCTACGAAGCCTAGGGCTAGGACTTCAAAGTCATCAACTTCATTAACTTCATCGCAGTCAACGGCAATGGCAATAACATAACTAACGCCTACAGACCGGGCTGCCGCAACAGCGTTCGATTCAACACCCGCACCACGTGCTACAGTCGCTACGGCTGATATAGCTGCTGTTGCGTTCAATAATGACGACCCCCCCGGACCTCTTAACCTGACATAGAGTGTGGTTGTTGCCCTACTAAAACTGCTGCTGACTGCTAACCACCACGTCTTTATTAATAACCTTTTCTCATCACCTGACCTCTTTTAAACCCTCTGTAGGCTAGGTCACGGGGCCACAGGCACGGCTCGCATTAACTATAGCTTCTACAAGCCTTATGTTAAATTAAAGATTGCTAATAAGGGGGGTAAATCGGGCTTTTCCTTCAATAAGGTCAGGACCGCACCAACAATTAATAACAAGATATGCTATAATAATCCGACAGCCTGAACACTAGCTAACCTGTCTTTCCTTCCTCTTAGGTCAATTAAATCGCCTGGAAGGATAATACCTTAGTATTAATGCTGTTAACAGTCTTTAAAGGCAATGAATTCAAGGTTAAAACAAGGAAGAAGCCCAACTCGGAGGAGCCTCGAGCCCAACCAATCAAAGCCTTCTTTAGTGATAAGGCCTAAAAGGAATTCCCTGTTCCTTCCATCAGGGCCCGATATAATAATAAGATAAACAGCGTTGACCGCAGTGATTAGATGCGCTCTTATTAGGGATATGACTATTATATTCGCCGCGGCGGTTGGCAGGCAATTATATGGACCTTCCTCTTAGATACAATACTTATAAACAGCTTTATCCTATAAGACTGAGGGCAGCCTAGTTAGCCGCGTTTTCACAGTCAAATTAAGTAGCGGCAGCAGCTTGTTAATAATATTATTAAAACCTATGTAATAACAACTCAATCCAGGAAGAGATACTGACCCGGAGATATATTTACGCCTATTCAACAGTATTAATATGTTAATAGGGGGAAATCGGCTGCTTGCCTCGGCTATTAGGGCTTACAATACGATGATTTGAGGTCATAATCGAAAAAGATGCCCTCAAGGGCCCCTTTGAGTGATATGACTAAAAACACCCTCAATTGCAACAACAACAAGCCCCTGAAGACCCGGCATGGCTGCGATAAGTGTGACATGGCGCTATATACTAAGAGAAATTGCTGGTACTTCTATCACAGGCTAATTTAGTAGTAAATCAATGTACCGCTCATCCCCGCATTCCCGATTGGCCAGCAACCCTGCAAGTACAAAAAAGCTCCCTTACCGCACTCAAAGGGATAGAGTGCCGACCGACGTAATCGCCTCTGCGAACCTTGGAAACCAGCCACATCCCGATCGCGATGGCCACCACCACGCGACAAACTCAACTTTCTTCGCCATGAGAGAAACTCTCCGGTGACCTTTGGCCATGGACGACGACGCCCCCCCAACCCCCGAACAGGGCGGCAGGCCTTCTACCGCCAATGCCCCCGTTCCTCTGTACCGGTTGAATTCGAATGCCAGTAGATCGAGCATATTTGAGGATGTTGAAATGGCACACGAGGAGGTTAGTAGTCGACTTAGAAGGTCCAACCGTCCAATTGCTGACCTCTTTTCCATGGTGTAGCTATACTCTGGACCCATTGCCGAAAGCCTTCCGACCAGTGTTTCCGCCTTCTCACATCGCAGACAACGTGCCGACTCTATTGCAAGTTTCACATACTACGACGACGATCAAGACGACGATGACGAACAGGACGATTCGCCGGAGGATTTTGCGAATGGCTTCGGGGCTGACGGCGCCGTAGCACAGAGCGACATCGATGCATACTCCAGACACAGCGTTTCAGATATCGGAGACTTCGAGTTTGGCGACGTCGACCATGACGATGTAGACGATAACTCCTCCGATCAGGGGTACGAATCCTCCCACCGCGGTCACACGCTGAGACGGCACTCGTCTGTTCGCTCTCGGAGCTCAGTCCATGATCGTCTTCTTCGGAGGGATAGCACTGCGACTGCTGAAAGCGCTCGCATCCAGGGCCGCACAAGCCAGAAGGTCTATATGGTCAACGAGGATTTGACCATTGCAATCGCCGGCTTCCGCACAAGCAATATTGGGCATTTCATTTACCTCATTCTCTGCGTCTTGAGCGGCGGGATCGCATACCTCTTGTTTCGGTGGCTTCCCCGATGGTATGTTGGAGTCTTGGGACGACCATGCTCTCTCGCGGACTGCGACTGGGTTGTGATAGAAAACCAATGGGGCGAACTTGTTATAATGACGGTGCAATCTCAGCCTTATGACCGGCCCGCGTCAACTGTCTTTGGACTATCCAAAAAACTGTCTTTCGACGCGTTCGACGAAGATAATGATCCCATCATCAACGACCTACGGAGCCTGGATTACCGATATGTGCGGCTCTCCTTCAATCCCATCGAAGACAAGTTTGTCCTATGTAGCGGCTGGAAGGATCCAAACTGGACTGATATACGCATCCTTCGAGCTGGGCTTGACAATGACGAGAAGAACAGCCGGGAGATCGTGTTCGGAAGCAACCTCATCGATATTGAGCAGAAAACTATGGGCCAGCTGCTAGTTGACGAGGTACTTATCCATAACTGCAAAGCATTGAACTCTTCGCAATCGCGCCTTGCTGACCTCGCCAGGTGCTTCATCCATTCTACATCTTTCAAATCGCAAGCTTAGTGCTGTGGTCTCTCGACAGCTACTATTATTATGCCGTTGCTATATTTCTCATGTCTGTGGGAAGCATCGCGGCCACACTCATCGAGACTCGATCAGTAGGTTGGACCTGAACTCAACTGCTTACTCTACACGAGCTGACAAGACAGACGATGCAACGACTTCGCGACATCTCGCGGTTTGAATGTGACGTTAGAGTCCTCCGTAACGGGTTTTGTATGCATTAATGTATGTCCCGAATTGTGCGCAGTAATACTAACTTTTGCTCGTCAGGGAGATACTTGAGCTCGAGCGATCTTGTGCCTGGTGATATCTACGAACTCAGCGATCCAAGTTTGACACTATTCCCGAGTGATAGTTTGCTGCTTACCGGAGATTGTATTGTCAACGAGAGCATGCTCACTGGTAAGACTGGTCAACCTGCTTCGCATGGACGGCACTAATATTGCTCCAGGTGAATCCGTGCCAGTGTCGAAAATACCAGCAAGTGACGAAACCCTACTTAGTATGGATTTGAGCGCCTCGTCTGTCACCCCTGAAACGGCCCGCCACTTCCTCTTCTGTGGCACCAAGATAATTCGGGCGAGGCGTCCGCAAGAAGATAAGGACGGCGATGCCGTTGCTCTAGCACTTGTGGTTCGCACCGGCTTCAGTACCACCAAAGGATCCCTTGTGCGGTCCATGCTCTTTCCGAAACCCTCCGGCTTCAGCTTCTATCGGGATTCTTTCAGGTACATCAGCGTGATGGGCATCATCGCCCTAATAGGTTTCGTTGCTTCCTTTGTCAACTTCATCAGGCTGGGAATCGCGTGGCACATGATCATTGTTCGAGCGCTGGATCTCATCACCATTGTTGTACCTCCAGCTCTCCCTGCTACCCTAACAATTGGAACCAACTTTGCGCTCCACCGATTGAAGAAGAAGCAGATCTTTTGTATCAGTCCCCAACGAGTCAACGTCGGTGGAAAGCTCGACATTATGTGCTTTGATAAGACGGGGACGCTGACCGAGGAGGGCTTGGACGTACTCGGGGTACGGGTCGCTAATGGCGATACTCATAAGTTTGGCGATATGATCACGGAATCAAAGCTTTTGTTGGCGGAAGCGACAAATCAGAGCTCGCAGGGCAGCCTGCGGGCGGCGTTACACACCATGGCAACTTGCCACTCTCTGCGCTCCATTGACGGCGAGCTTCTCGGAGATCCTTTGGACGTCAAGATGTTCGAGTTTACCCACTGGTCCTATGAAGAGGGAAAGCAAAGCGCCAACGAGGGAGAGGACGAGGAGCAGGGTGGTCTAGAGCCATCCATTGCTCGACCGCCAGATGTACGCAAGTTCATCCCCGTCGAAAAACCATTGCTAACACACGAATCTTAGGCCTCTCTTGAGCTTGGCGTTCTCAAGACGTTTGAGTTCGTCTCTCAGCTTCGACGAGCCAGCGTCATTGTTCGCCAGTTTGGACAGAAAAGTGGTGACATCTTTGTGAAGGGTGCTCCTGAGGCGATGCGAGAAATCTGCCGCCCGGAAAGCTGTAAGTTGACGCGATTAGAAGTATTCGACTTTGGCTAACGATATCGCTCAGTTCCATCGGACTACGAAGAGCTGTTGTCCTACTACACTCACAAAGGATATCGAGTCATTGGCTGCGCGACCCGACATGTCAAGAAGCTGAGCTGGGTGAAAGCCCAAAAGATGACGCGTTCAGACGTAGAGAGCGATCTTGACTTTATCGGTTTCATTGTCTTCGAAAACAAGCTGAAGCCTACCACTGCTGCCGTGCTGGAAGAGCTGATTGCTTCTAACATCGGAGTAGCCATGGTGACAGGGGACAACATTTTGACGGCTATCAGCGTTGCACGAGAGTGTGGGCTCATAGACCGCACTGCACATTGCTTCATACCTCGGTTTATTGAAGGTAAGAAGCCGTTGCTGCGTGCTCGCGTCGTGCCATTCTAACTTCGCAGGGACTCCTCGCGACCCGAAGGCGCAATTGCAATGGGAGAGTATCGACAATAACATCTACTGTCTGGACGAGAAAACTCTTCTGGTAAGCGAGATCCTGGCCTATTAGTAGCGTTATTGAGCTGACCGATGCCAACAGCCTCTCCCGGCGCCCCCAGAGGGTGATGCCTCTCTTCCCTATGACATCTCCAATATTCGTAACTACTCGCTGGCGGTTAGCGGAGAGGTTTTTCGATGGATCGTCGATTATGCGTCCCCGCAAGTTCTTCAAAGGGTTCGTTTGCTATTAATAATATGTTCTGAACCTGCCTAACCGATTTATACAGATGCTTGTTCAGGGCAAAGTATTTGCGAGGATGAGCCCAGATGAGAAGCACGAGCTGGTCGAGAAGTTGCAGAGCATCGACTACTCCTGTGGCTTCTGTGGAGATGGCGCAAACGACTGCGGTGCCTTGAAAGCAGCGGACGTCGGCATCTCACTCTCTGAAGCCGAAGCTTCGGTGGCTGCGCCCTTTACCTCGCGAGTTTTCGACATTCGTTGCGTGCTGGAGGTTATCAAGTAGGTGGAAACACTCTCGTTTGTACGTTCTCTGACTAACACAAAGCAGGGAGGGCCGCGCAGCTCTGGTAACAAGCTTCAGCTGCTTCAAGTATATGAGCTTGTATTCGGCGATTCAGTTCACGTCGGTCAGCTTCTTATACACTACAGCGTCCAACCTGGGAGATTTCCAATTTCTCTTCATTGACCTTCTTCTCATTCTCCCCATCGCTGTCTTGATGGGTTGGGCCGGGCCAGCTTCAAAACTGTGTCGTAAGAGGCCTACGGCAAACTTGGTCTCACGCAAGGTTCTCGTGCCATTGCTTGGGCTGATGGCGATCTGCATATCTTTCCAAGCTGCGGCGTATCTGACGGTCCAAGAGCAGCCTTGGTTCATCCCGCCAGTGATCAACCACGATGAGCCTAACATCAAGAATTCGGAGAACACTGCGCTTTTCCTGGTCTCTTGCTTTGAGTACATTCTGTCTGGTGTCATCCTCAACGCCGGCGCCCCATTCCGGCAGCGTACAGTGCAAAACTGTAAGTAGTTCTGGCCAAGTGAACCCTGTGTGATGGAGATGCTAACCTTCGCAGGGCCTTTTATGACTTCCATCGTCCTGTTGACCCTCGTCACTGTATACATGGTCCTCGCCCCAGCCCACTGGCTGAGGAAACTCATGGAGTTGACGGGAATGAGCTGGGACTACGAGTTATTCTTGATCGCCCTAGGTGCTGCATATCTCGTTATAGCATGGGGATATGAGAGGTATTTTTCTCTGCCGCTCGCGAGGTTCATCGGAACGGCGAAGCAGCGCATTACGGGCAATTTAAAGAAGCGAAAGGAGTATAAGGTGATTCAGGAATCTTTGCGGATGTAATTGAACGTATGGCTCAGGTGGCAGGCATTTGGCTTTGTAGAGAAGAGAGCCAATATAACTACACTATATAATGCCGAGGCAACTTTGCATACTGTACACGGTCCACTGCCATTAGGTATATGCTCGATGAATTTGCAGAGCAGGAATCAGTAGAGTATTTAAGACATTGAGCTGAACTCTGATATCTCAGGTCTTACTCTCTTCTCTAACATACCAAGTAGAGAAAGACTCAGCATTGGCTAAGATATAGATAGATAAATCCGTAAGGTACACCAACTACTATGAAATGAGGAACACGAACGTTTATAGAGCTTCGTGTTGTATTCAAGTCCTACCGTTGCCGCATAAAGTCATGACGTAGCCGATTGTCTTATAACAAGTCCACGACTATTCTACAACTGGTAGTAAGTCAAGCACACACCGCAAACTATTGACTGTGCCTACTTCGCGTGAATCATCAGTAAGGCAATTATACACGACTTATGCCATAAAGGGCCCAATAAAAACATGAATTACGGTCTGCAGCCACACTCTCAGGACAAGCTCTTCTTACTAACATAATGGCCAGGCTGGATCCTCGATGGAGGTTACCTACCACATGCGGCTCTTCGTATGGGAATTCGACGGAATCTCCGTATACGCATCGGGCTGATCCAAAGCACATCCCTCAGTCATGCCTTTGAGTCCAAGATGTCTTACATCCACAAGCTGCGGACGCGGCCCATGGCTATCGAGACAGACACGGCAAACACGCAGCATTACGAGGTCGGCACGGGAGTCATGGCAGCCTGTCTGGGCCCTCGGATGAAGTACTCGTGTTGTCTCTATCCCAAGGGCGGCGAGACACTGGCACAAGCTGAGATCGCCATGCTGCAGTCGTATGTGCAAAAGGCTGAGCTGACGGATGGCATGAGCGTCCTCGACCTGGGGTGAGTCGAAATAAACGTCTTCGAGAAGGCCATGGCTGACGGACAATGGATCAACGTAGCTGTGGATGGGGCTCTGGAGCGTTGTACTTTGCCGAGATGCTGCCCAACTCCCCGATCACGGCCTTCTCTAACTCGAGGACTCAGAAGGAGTATATCGATTCTGTGGCTAAGGCAAAAGGCCTCACCAATGTTAATGTCATCACTGGCAACGTCGTCGACTATGAGTTCGAGCCCGAGAGCTTCGACCGAGTCGTCTCCATTGAGGCAAGACCCTCTTCTTGAAGACATGTACATACAAAGCCATTGTACAGTTTTATACTGACCGACCCTCGCAGCTGTTTGAGCACATGAAGAACTACGAGCTTCTCATGGCCAAAGTGTCGCGGGCATTGAAGCCCGGAGGCAAGCTCTTCGTACACATCTTTGCCCACAAGACAACGCCCTATGACTACGAAAAGGGCTGGATGACGACACACTTCTTCACTGGTGGGACCATGCCGTCGACTGACCTGCTGCTCTACTTCCAGCGAGACCTCCATATCCAGCAGCAATGGTGGGTCAACGGCCAGCACTACTCGCGGACCTGCGAGGTGAGTAACCAAAATAAGCGCATACACCACTCCTAAGTGGCTAGTCCGCCGTGTACTGACTCTTGTTGCCCTAGGACTGGCTCTCCAAGATGCTGGCCCACAAGGCAGAGATGTGGCCGCACTTGATCGAGACATATGGGGAGGACGCGGCGGCAACGTGGTACAACCGGTGGCAGATCTTCTACATGGCATGCTCCGAACTCTTCGCACACGAGGGAGGGGACACCTGGGGCGTCTCGCACTATCTCTTCGAGAAACCGAGTCAAAGCGAGTAAAGGATAGCATCTCATTCCGGAGGCCCTATGTACACTGCACCGAAGCCCATCAGTATCGGCGCCCAACAGTTCGTGGCCGTAGTCGTAGTTGTGGTAGTCATGCACATCGCCGTCCTCTAGTGATCCCAAGGGTGCTTCAGGCCCAGTAGAACGGCACCTATTCGATAATTCGTGTGAGTAACCTGCACGGAGGGGACAGTCGCTGGAGGCGCTGGTGAGTGCTTTCAACGTACCCTCTTTCTTCGCCCTGTACATGATCTGCAATTGCACCGTCAATTGTCCGTCCCTCGTCCAGTCCGTTGTTGGGAAAGCAGCTACTCACCCAGAACCACATGCCTGCGCCTAGAGCCGTCGCGGTGAATCGGTAGATGCGAGGCACATGGGCCACGATGGGTCCCTTGGTAGGACCGGCACCCATCTTGATCGGTTGAAGTCGCTCGCGCGGGCGGATTCGAGGTTCGGGGGGCTGCGTTGTAGAGCTGGCA
The DNA here is from genome assembly GCA_014621405.1 of Stylonectria norvegica. Classification (NCBI taxonomy): domain Eukaryota; kingdom Fungi; phylum Ascomycota; class Sordariomycetes; order Hypocreales; family Nectriaceae; genus Stylonectria; species Stylonectria norvegica. The sequence continues at coordinate 73,314 of JAANBC010000031.1, forward strand.
GGGTTAGCGAGTGGACGAATCTGGCGTGGGAGACGGCAATTGACGTACTTGCTGGCAGCTGGAGGCGGCGAGGGTTCGTGATCTGGTGGTGAGGTAGTTACTAGTATATCACAGCAATGTCGAATGGAGGATGGGAAGCCGAGCCAGACAGAAGAGCGTGCTTATGTAATACTCATTCTGATTGGCTAATAGATTGAGGTATTGAATGCGATATCTCTTTAGATGCAAGCTACGCGATACGCCTTTACCGGGTCGGTACGTACTAGTGGGGGACCCCAGACGGGGCAGTTGTCGTAGTCCTAGCAAGGCCGGGGTTGGAGACCACCTTACATGTAACTACATCATTCTGTAACTGAACACATAAACACCCACCGAGATACCCTTCCTTTGTGACTTTCAGCTCTCCTGTGCTTCATCTTCGTTTTCATCTTCCGCTTCGCCTCTTGCTAGCCATGCTGGTCGTGGTCCGATTACTCTGAAACTCCACAGCTGGCTCAACTTCACTCAGAGCTAGATAACACAGAGAGAGACAAGGAGCCATGACGCCTTCAATAACCCACAAGCCCAACTCCAAGTCACCTACGATCCGGCGCATACGTCAGTTGAAATCTACTAGTCACCTCCTTCAGCTCCCTGGGGAGAGTAAAAGTAAGGACTAAGCTAACACGTTTCCCGATGCTCTAGTCCGCGAGGCTGCCGAGATCTCCAACTCTCCATCGGCAGACTATACCGCCGAACCCTTGGAATCCGACTTCTTCGAGTGGCACTTCACCCTGCGTGGCCCACCCAGCTCCGTCTACAGCAATGGCATCTACCACGGCCGAATAGTCCTACCGCCCACATACCCTCTCCGTCCGCCGAGTTTCCGCTTCACCACGCCCAGCGGCCGCTTCGAAGCGAACCGGGAGATCTGTCTCAGCATCAGTGGCCATCATGAGGAGACGTGGCAGCCCGCATGGGGAGTCCGGACGGCCCTCGTAGCGTGAGCCTCTCATATACGGCTCCGACCGACTTCGCGTCTTGTTGTATCGTAGCTAACCACTAGCCACAGGCTCCGGAGCTTCATGGAGACGGATGCAAAGGGCCAACTAGGCGGCATCGACACGACCGATGGCGTGCGGCAGCGCCTGGCCAATGAGTCGCCCTCGTTCAAGTGCCAGATGTGCGGCAAGACCAACGCCGAGATCATGAAGGAGTGTGAGCAGCGCGCCCAGGAGGCGTCGTCCTCCAGCCAGGAGATCGAGATACCCAAGGAGCTGAAGATGGGCTACAAGGACGAGATGGAAGCTCAGAAGAACGGCGCAAACGTCGAATCCAGCAAAGATGAACACGAAAGCGCTGAGCTAGCGGAAGGCTTCGTGCAGACTGCACCTGACGCTAGCAACGCCCTCCCGCCCGCCGCCTCGACGGAGGAAGGTACAGCTGCTCCGTCCCGGCCGGACGTGCCAGTCCCCACAAGGACCCGGCCTCTTGCCGCTGCCGCGCCCGTCGCCGTCGGGCCGCGGTACCAGCCAGCTCCAGTTGCTTTACAACAGCGGCAACCCCGGCCTGCCTCCGATGATGGTGTGCCGCTATGGATTGACAGGACTATCGTTGTCTTGGTGGTGCTTCTGTTTGCGCTGGTGCTCAAGATTCTGTTTTCTGTCTAGCGATCACATGGGCACACGGGGGTGTTTGAAATTGGAGTATAGCGTTGACTGGATGGTATCACCACTGGATGGATATATAGGTAAAGCAAGGTTATCTACAACTTCTGAATTAATACCTATTTTGCAGCATCGCCGCCTCTTGGACGTTGCTATTCGACGTGCTACTTCTTCCCTCCTAAGGGTATATCATTATAGTACATGCTCATGCCTCATCGCCTGTGCCTGCATGAAGCTCGCCTTCGTCGATCTCCGGTCCCTCTTCAATTACTAGTACATCCTCCGTAGCTCTTTGTTTGCCTTTGCCCTTGGCTTGCCACGGTACTGCCAGCCACCACCACTCTCCCACCGTCGTTCCCAAGCCGGCTGGCGAGTCTTTTAGCACGCCGGTTCTCTTGCCCCAGTTGATGATCATCTGGGCCTCAAACTCCTCCAAGATGGGTTTCAGCGCAGTGCAGATTCCGTCGATCGACATGAATCCCCTAGTCGCAAACAAAAAGCAGAATGCGCCGAGGATTTCCATCCACCGCTGAGCGTCGCGCTCCCCGAAGAAATCGATCCACTGAGGCAACTCGCCCTTGACGCTCTCACAAGGTGGTCCCTCCAGAGCCGAAATCTTCAGCACTTCAATGTCTTCGTCGTATTGGTACGTCTCAGTTGGGAGCACGTCCATTCCAAAGTGATAGTAAGACTTGGGGTATTTGCGGCTTTCGTAGTTTCCAGGCTCGAAGCCCATGGGAATGTGCGGGACGTCCACGGGCACAAGTCTGATCCTCCCAGCACCGTTCAAGTTGGTCAAGGCCATGGCTGAACCGTCGTCGAGAGTATAAGGCACATGCAAAGGCTTGCCGCGGTGGAAAGCAGCATCTAGCCTGGATTTGAAGGCGGCTGCCTCTTGGTACTTGCTCTGCTGGCCCAGCTTTGCGATCATGAAAGGGTACCATTCGTTCAGCCGGTACGGCCTACCGCCAAGAGCAGGCTTCTTGCTCCGGCATATAATGCGTTGTCGTGTCAGATCTTCACTTGCTTGCTTCAGGAGCAGGTTGTTCCGCGCAGGGTCGCCTTCAACCAGGGACGAAAGTTTGTCCTTGACTTGTTCGACCGAATATCGGGCCTCCCCTGTGCAACAGAGCGACTTGATCCATGACTTTGCAACGTCGAGGTCCGTGACCACTGGCCCCTTAGATAGGCGGCTGGGGATATCATCGACGGCAACAGCAGCTGGCGCTGCGGTAGCCCACTCGAATCGAGAAAAGACAGACGCCTGTACATGGTAGAACTTCTCTTGCCAGTCCTCGTCTGCACGATCGGCATCTTGAGACGAGAATCTGTCGTTTAGGAGGCTCCTTGTCGGCGGCAACAGGATGCCCTCCTGGATTGGAAGCTGCATAGTCCAGTCGACAAGACCTTGCCAGTCGTAGTCCAACGGATCCTCAAAGTCGATTTCTGGTAACTCGTCTTTGGCATACGCGGCAAGAAACCTATCTTGAAAGTCTTTTGTAAGTTTTGCGATATACGCGCCCTGCTCTTTGCGAGCAGCTAGCCAAAATCGACGGAGAGCTGTCAGCCCAATATCCGGGTAGAGCTGAGCCAGTAACCCCCAGTCAACTGCTTTGTCCGCGCCTCCCAGCAGGACGCGGATTGCGATAAATGCGGCGAGGAGCCTCTCGGGGTCGTCGATTATGTTGTTCTCCACAGTCTGATCCTGAGAGTTCCCAGACCTCTCCTCTCCTTCGGGCAAGGATGTGAGAATTCTGGTTGCAAGGCGGACACGCTTGGGTTTGATCTGCTGCCCTAGACCACCCGCGAGCTTCCCCATTAGCCTCCTCGGCCTCTTGTATCCGCCGGAGCTCTCTTGGTACATGTCCCAGGCAAAGAACTTATCGTCTTCGTCCGAGTAAAAGGATTCGGGATCCTCATCTTCCGCAGCCATTGAAGCTACAGTGAACTGTCCATCCGCAGGCCAGCTTATAGACGATAAGTCTGAGGCCGGGTTGAATGCTTTGCTGGAAAAATCAACAAATATGTTGAACGGTCCAGCTATCTCAGTTGGGGCATCAATGAAAGATTCAGCCCAAAACTGCTCCAACTCCACGCAAGCTATGAGCCGCTCGACAAAACGCTCGTATCGTCCGTCTTCCGTCCGCTTCTGGCGACGGCCGCCACTGATCTCTGCCTCTCGCTCTTCTATTTCCTCCACTATGGCTGACCAGGCAAACCAGTTGGTGTCGGGCACCCATCCATTTAGAGCGTAACTGGCGTTGTGTTCCTCGAAATCTGGAGTATTGAGATATGGCCAAGTGCCATTGGAACCCGTTATCAAGATAGGCTCCTCAAATACTGTGGATGGAGGGACGGCTTCAAGGAACCAGCTATGCTCGTTCCCAAAACTTCCACCTAAAGATGCTCTCATACCGGGGTAATGGAAACTTTCCGGGGGGTCATCGTCAAGGTACATATTTGGTGCGAGAAACTGAATCTCCTCAGGGGGCATATGATAAGATAGTGAGCGAAAGGACTCGAAGGCCGGATCTCCGGAACCACGATCTCCTTTAGCTGCAATCCATCGAACTCGGCCGCTCTTTCGAGTGCCGAAAGGTGACCAACCCGGGCCTCTTGCCCTTGCCTTTCGCTTTAGTCGTTTTAGTGACGGAATAACGACGTCGTCTTCCTCCTCTGCGGCTCTCTTCGCGGCAGCTTGTGCAACGTACACGGGGGCATCCAGGACTTCGATCTCCTCAGCAAGATTCCGGCGGCCACGACGTCCTTCTTTTGCTGTCAGAGTACCAGCCGGGGCTGTGAATGGCGGAGGCACGTAAATTTGAGGAAATGTTTCTTTGATTTTATCCACCAGCGCCATGGCTTCCGGTGCGAATGGATCGAGCGTTGGTCGTATGATAACTTGACACTTTGAGAACATGCCCTTGCCGTCACGAAAGGCATGCCAATGTTCAGCAGTGTTGTTCTTTTTCAGCATCTCCCTCAACGCAGCGTGGCATGCTTTGGATGTCGGAATTGGTTCTGCGGGGAACGATTCGCCCCAAACAATGCCAATTACATGGCACAAGGCTCTTCCTCCAGGGAAAACGCCGTCGTTGCGGGTAAGGAGATCGTTAATAATCCCACAGATACGTTGGCACGATACAGACTTTGATGAACCGTTGCCAAATGGCTTTTTGCCCCGAGCGTTCTTCTTTGGATGCTGGTCTACCATATATTCGTTATCGTAGGCCTGTTCTAATTCCGACTTGCCGCTGATAAAGAGATCAGGCTGTGGGAGTCGCTCGTATTCGGACTCAAGCTGGGGATCCAGACATTCTTGAGTGGCGGTATTATTTTCAGGCAGTGAGTAAAAGTGAAGTGTATCGGCCCTGTTGGTAGAGTGTACGCTGAGGAGCTCGGTGGGCGGGACCTCAAGTGTCGAACGACTGTGTTCGGGATGATTCAGGGGGCTTTCTACCTGACCTGTGGCCCGCTTTGGCTTGGGAGCACTAGACAAAGCTAGTACTGGACGAGGTTGGCTGTCCTTGCTTTGCACAAGGGCTCCCCGAGAAGCGAAAACCTTGTTTGGTGCATCGGATGTATTCAGGGGGGGCCGTCGCCACTCTGGTGCAACTGCAAATGGGCTTCCTGTCAAAGTTATTGACGGCCGTGAAGGAGGCACATCGGCTAGAATATGAGGCTTTCTTGACTTTCTCGATGCTCCCCTACGGCGTTTTGGTAAAGGAGTGGTGATATGATCCAAATCGCCGCTCCGTTGCTCCTGGTCTGAGTTTGAGCCTGCGCGTGACGGGAGCTCCGTTGAACCGTCTTCCTTGGGAGTTGAAGCCGGAGTGAGTTGGTTGACTGTTTCTCGCTCCACGGATAGGGCCCGTTTCTTGCCAAGTCGAACTGGGGGTTTAGCAGTCTCGTCGTATGAAGGATTACAAGCGGTCCTCGACTTTTCCAGATGATACTTCAGCCCGATGTCGTTCTTCCAGCTGCCTCCACACTTGTCACACTTCCAGGGCTTGGGGCCTGCCGCAGAATCACTTGGCCTTCCACGTTTGCCTTTTTTGCCAGGGCCACGGCCGCGTTTCTGAGGGGCGCTCTCCTCTTTTGCTGAGAGGTTGGCGTCGGCCGCAATGTCTGGCTCTGCGAACTCGTCCGTCGCTTCAGTGTCTGGAACTTGCAGACTCAACCTTGTCCTTCTCGCTCGTGAGGGTCTGCCACCAACTGGTTGATCCACATCGTTTCTTAGCAAAGCGTCCAGGGCCTCCGGAGAAACCTTCAGAGTTACAACATATGTAGCTACTTTTGAAGAAGCCCGGAGACTGCTGCGCTCTTTGTGCTCTGCGGGCTGTTTCTTCGCCTTCCTTAGAGCTGTCGTTGATGTTGCTTCCTGATCGTTCTCGTCAACTCCATCTTCCACCTCATCGTCTAATTCTTGGTTGGGTCTGTCTTCTTCTTCATTGCGTTGCATTGCTTCTTCTTCATTACGTTGCACTTCTTCTTCGACGTCTCCGCGGACCACACTCTGGACCTGAAAACGTATTTCTTCATCAAAATTGCCCTGGGCCTTCTCTTGAATCTGGTCTTGGACCTCACTCTGAACCTCATTTCCATCCTCGGGTTGAACCCCGTTCTGAACCTCGATAACAACCTCGTCTTGGACGGGTTCTTGTAATGGGGACATATTTTCCAAATTGACATCGGTAGCTTTGGCTGGTAGGCTTCTCTTTGGGCGGCCCCGAGGCTTGCGGACTTTTGGTCCCTTGTAGCAAAGGTCGGCTAATGAAGTTGACGCTTTCTTGGCAAGAGCGGTAGCAGGTATCGGAGCAAACCCATAAGATGAAGTGGAAACCGCTTCTTTTTTCTGTTGGCCAGGGAGTGTAGCGACTGCCACATCAGAAGAGTTGCCTGCAATGTATCCTGGCTTGTTCGCAAAGTATCGATAAGATGCTACCTTGCCAGTTCTTGTATGCTCGCTACGTAGTTGCAAGTGTTGTAAATGAGGCGGCTGTATGTTCTGGGTACTCAACGAAGCCGTTAGGGACGAAAGATAGCGACTAAAAGATGGCCCCAATGTCAAGGCGTAAACGTCTGGGTTCGTCAACCCAGTGTCTCCCAACCTTTGTGCCATCTCGGCGATAGTGGCAGGTAGCGGTTGATCCAGGGACCAAGGAGGAGCTGAGGAGACTTCCGTGACGCTAGAAGGCTGCTCAAGGAGCGGATCTACGAGATCGTTGAAGTCGTCGATGCTGTCACCAGCGCCTGCATCCGCTAGTTCGGTGTGTCTGGATGGCTTCTTGGTGCGTTTGCCTGTCGCCAGATAAGTAGACCAATCTTCCGAATTCATTTCTCGGCCATATTTGATGCAGTCCTTGAACACCTTGCCGCCGAGTTTTGCAGCCACATACTGGATGACGCCTCTTGCATTCAAGAACCTACAGACCTTAGCCAGGACTTTCATCTGCCAGCGCAAACCGAGCACTCCCAACTTGGCCTTGAGGTCCTGCATCCGCAAGACGCCCCATTCTTTCGAAATAGCCATGATGCTAGTAGCCAAAGCCGTATAGTCAACAGATTCGCCTGTCCAACGGGAATGCCAAGGCACTGGGTCGAGATTAACGAGCAGCACCTGGCGGGTGAGTTGCATTTCTGGCCCACTCTGGTCGGTGTTGTCGCTGTCCTTGGGCAGTGAAGGGGCAAAGGTTTTGAGCCACATCTTGCTGGTCTTAGTGCCCCGAACCAAAGTGGTCCTTTTGGAGATGTACCCCTTACTGAGAAGCGCATCTGTCCGCTTTGGGACCGACCTCTTATCCTGATCAACGAGTCGCCCAAGGTCTCCTTGCAGAATTCCGCGGGATGTTGTTGAGGCTATTCCCAGTAGAAGAAGCCACTCGGACCTAGGAACTCGTTTGTAGTCTATGGCGTGGCCGGTAAGAGATTCCCACATGGTGTCTTCTGAAGCATAGACCCGTATTTGAGTTTGAGGATCTAAAGGGGGTTCCAGTGCCGGATCCACGGGCAGTACTTGTTCAATCTTCGTAGTAGTGGAGGGTAGAACAGGTGATATTTGCAAGATTTGGTCCAAGGTGAGATGATTGTAACTCCGATCAAGCCCTATAGACACGTCTCTCCTTGCTGAAAGCCACTGCCATATAGTGGAAGCTGTGCGATGATGCGAGTCAGAGTCATCTCCACGGAGGGCTGGGTCCAAGTCAAGGTCATCGACAAGACCCTCACTTGTCCGTGGAGGATGCTGTATAGCATCGAGGACGTCCTCGACAGAGCATCCTATGAGTTGTCCGGTCAGCTCTTGTCAAGTTGGGCTCCAGGCGATCAGGGACATGTAAGAGCCATCTTATAAGACGACCCCTGTCGATGATGGTCTTTGCGTAGACTGCATTTCGCGACTCACCTTTCTCTCCAGCGCATGAGATGCGCACCAAGAGGTCCCCGATCAAGCCTTCAAGCTCGGACGACATGGCAGCTGAGGTGTCGGTTTGTTCATAATTGAGTAAAGCAGGAGCGCAAAAGCGAAATCGATAATGTGTTCGAGTGGCGGATTGAACGAAGGATCAAGAGTGATGGTAAAGTTCTAACTTTTTTGCGACGCGATGCTTTGCTGGGTGAGGGACGAGGTGGAGATGGCGGGGTGTGGGACTCTGTTTCTGTGGATAAGGTAGTGGAGGGGTCCGGGTCGCAAGCCAAAGCATGCTAACAATTGATGACATAATAGTTCAGTTTGTATGTACTTTCTAGAGAGAGCGTAGTAGGTACTAGTCAACTTTCAACATCTACGAACAGAAGTGTTGCCACGGAGACTTGCGATCAGTATATCTACATATTGACTGTATGTAGCCTACAACTATTCATAATTGAACATATCAAAGGGCTCAGTTATACTCAGAACCATCCCCAGAGCGCTGTAACATCTCCAAACTCTACAGATTACCCCAGCATCAAGCCCCCGCCAACTTCGACTGTTCATGCTCTCGTATCCTCCTGTATGCGTCGACAACTTCCGTCCTCACCACTTTCAGCTCCTCGCGCCGTCTTAAACTTCCAGAGGCTTTAGGCACGTTGGCCACGTCCACGGCAGCGCCTATACGCAGCACCTTCTTGTTAAGCTCCGGGGGCGCCTTGGCCGTATCGTGCAGGCCGATCTTCGCTTCTCCTCTCTTCTTTTTGAGCTCCGCCCACGGATCATCGTCGTCGGCCTGTCCGCGCCGCCGCTTCTTCTTTTTACCTGTTCCTCCTTCTTCCGCCTCGGCCGCGACTGGCATGATGCCGGCAGGGTTTTCGTCCATTTCCTTTTCCGCGGCCAGCTCAATATCCTCCTCCCTTTGGTCCTTTATCTTGAGTTCCTCGGCGTGCCATTGATCGTAAAGCTTGTGCATCTTGCGTTCTTTACGAGTTCGGCGAACCTTGATGCCGAGCTCATCCTTTCCATCCTTGATAGCTGTCTTCTTGGCGAGGCCCGCCACCGGCAAAGCGGCATTCACGCGGAACGAGAATGACCTCAGATCTTCACCAGGTTGGATTTTGGGCACCTCGACCTTCTCCTTTACTACTGGTTTGCCGTCGTTGCCGTCGTCGAGTCCAGATCTAAACTTTACCCCCTGCGCATGAGCCATGAGTCTCTTGAACGACCGCGGCACATCGTCGTCTTTGTTTGCTCTTTTGTTACGCTTCCGCGATGCTCTCGTCTCTTCTGGGGCGGCTGAAGACTTCTTTGCGGGCACTTGTTGATTTGCTCCGTATTTCTTCCCTCCCTTGGATCCTTTCTGGGGTTTTCCCTGAGGCTTTGATAGTACAGGAAGGGGTCGTGCCCGCTCCGTCGGGGGGAGGTTGAACCTGCAAGTACGAGCATTAGAAATTGTCATCGCATGCAAAACGGGGGAGCTGGCTCACTCTGAATCGTCGTCCCCCCTCTTCCTCTTGTGTTTGTGGGGCATGGCTGTATGTCTCGGATCTGCTTCGACTGCGGGCGACTTGGAAACTGCGCACTCGGTGCTCGGTGTCGTTGAATCTAGAGACTAGATGCGATTTGTTGGTGCCCGTGGTGTTGTTCAAGACAGACTTCATGCGCTAGAAGCTTCAATTCGGTGGAAGAATTTCATCAAGTTTTGTACCTTATCGGTGTCCATGGATCCATGTCTTATCTTAGCGCGTCCTCTTCTCCCGGTGGATCCATGCCCGCCCAATCAGGCAAAGGCTAGTCCTTGTGCAGCGCTAATTCCCCTGCGTGGAAACAAGGTTGCTTCGGTGCCAAGCAACAAATTGCCAGGATGGCCAGGGACGAGAACCTCAATCTTCAGTTTGGCGCTCAAGCTGCAGCATCTCCCATCCAGAACGGCATCTTATCTTTGCCCGATCATTCTTGCTACATATGGCATTGGCACGAACACAAAACACTGGAACTGTATCCATTTCCATGTCGGGGCAAAAGACGGAGAACATAGCCGAGACAGAGACAGCTTCTGTGGGGCAGCCCGCGGCTACCGAACATTCGACCAACATGGACGACGTGACGAGATCCAGTTTGTTGCGACGGCAATGAACGTTGAGGCTCTGCACAACAGCTCGACTTTCCATGGAGTTGGCTGGCAAAAAAACCCTTGATGTTGAACCACAAACAATGCCTACTCGGTACGGAACTATGGGGGATCTGGCCACTTGCCATCCCCGCTCACTAACGAACTGCTCTGCCTCGCGTGTTATTCTGATGGCCTTCTCGTAAGTTATCGAACTTAGGATCCGACATAGAGCGTTTTGTTCTGACACGCCAGAGCACTATTGCAATACTTTTAACATCGATTCTTTCCCTCGCTCCGATTATCTGGAGCTCCCAGGAAGCTGCGTTACTACCGACTTCGTTCGGAGTCAGCCCTAATCGCGACCTCAGTATTCTACGCCCATTTCCTTGTCATTCACACAACGACTACTGGAGAAGGACACCGCTACAATCTGCAATCCTCATGGGTTGTATTGGTGTCGAGGCCGATGTGTGGGCTTATGGTGATGAGCTCTATGTTGCCCACGATAGGGGAACAATGACACCAAATCAGACCTTATCTGCGGTTTATCTCGATCCTCTCCTAGAAATGCTCGAAGGCAAGAACTTCACGTCGGATACAGCTTTATCTTCCCGGGGGCTTTACGACCTTGACCCTAGTCAAACTGTGGTTATGTTGGTGGATATCAAATCAGACGTCGATGTTACATGGCGCCTTCTGCTGGATAAGTTGAAGCCTCTCCGCGAACGAGGGTTGCTGAGCCATTTCAACGACCAAGGTCTCATTATTGGGGCCATCACAGTTGTCGGAACAGGGAATACACTTCTTGGATCAGTCATGAAGTATAACCCACACCGGAATGTCTTCCTCGATGCGCCGTTAGCCGACTTGGATGGCGGCACGTTCGATGCATCCAATTCGTACTACGCCAGCGTTTCTTTCCGACACTCGATTGGGCGTGTCGGATCTGCAGGACTCTCACCATCACAGCTTCACAAGCTAAGAGCACAGATAAAGGAGGCTCACCGCCGAGGACTCAAGGTGCGGTATTGGGGTATGCCTTGGTGGCCGATGCACAGAAGAAATCAAGTCTGGGATATCCTTCTCGACGAGGGCGTTGACGTTCTCAATGTCGATGACCTGGATGGAGCCAGGGAGGCCTACTTCAAATGGTATGCTCCGGAAGACCAAAAGTAGTAACCTGGAGAACCAAGAATTCCTGGGATTTCATCTCGTGTACATCTTGCTTTTATTACCAGCCGTCAATTTCGGTGACAACGGCTTCGGTCATCAGCTCTCCATTACCATATAATGTTCGTCACTTCAGCGATGGAGAAGAATTGCCGAGTCTCCGGAGTATCGCCGAGTGCGCATTCGGTATTTCCTGGCGTCGGAAGGAGGGGAAACCGCCCCCGCTGATCAGAGTGTCATCATGGAACGCATCCGGTGACGGCGTATAAAGCGACGTTGTGAAAAGGTACCCATTTTCCGGGCTTCCCTTCGATAACTAAAAACTTGTGGCTGATTTGCATTCCTCGCCGTCCAGAACTATCCCAGAACAATCTGGACCATCTGTCTGTTAACACACAATACTCCAGCTGCATTAATATTGTTGATCGTGGCAATGGCGAACGAAGGACGAATTGCGACGCTTGATGTAAGGAATAGGCTTTGTCATTTGCCCACATGGCTTAAACCAGCTCACCTAATTTGCAGTCAACCGTCGCCGACAGGCTCCCTGCCTACTCCAAGGCGCTTTTCGATGGGAAAGCGGCGAAAGGGTTGAGCTTCGAGGCCATCGGAAAGCACCTCGGGCGCAGTGAGGTTGCCTGTGCGGCATTGTTTTATGGCCAGGCCACGGCGTCGACCGAGGACATCGAGCAGCTATCACAGCTTCTAGACTTGCCCAAAGAGTCCCTTGCAGCTCAGATGACTGGGTTCCCGGATCGCGGCAGGGCAGGGCCCATGCCCCCTGTTGAGCCTCTCATCTACAGACTGTATGAGATTGTGCAGAACTACGGTTATGCCTACAAGGCTATCTTGAACGAGAAGTTTGGAGATGGCATCATGAGTGCCATCTGCTTCTCGACAACAGTAGAGAAGGAGGTTGACGACGCGGGTGCCCCCTGGGTGGTCATCACGCTGAAGGGGAAATGGTACTTTAGTCACTCCCTTACATGTATTCTCTTCGTTCTCTGCGATAATGCTAATCAACTCTTCTAGGCTCCCTTTCAGTCGTTTCTAGTGGGATAGTGGAGAGAGCGCCACGCGTTCACGATGTCGGATGTGTCGTAGATGGTCAACTCTTACTCATGGCTGCCGACTGCTCCAAGTGCTCAGTAAATCATCTTAATAAAGACGCGCTTGTTCAAACCATGGCTTATGACCGGTTCATCCGCCGTTTTTGGCTACGGGATCATCCGAGTCCAACGGCGGGTACGCCGAGGCAGTGAAGAACAATACTACTACACAATATTAAGCTACGACCAACCCCTTTCCACCACACATTGAAACTCGTTGGTTCACCACAGCCATTTCTTTCTTGCAACTCGATGAGTGAACAATCACTTCTTGCCTCACTTTTCCAGCCATTTTTACTGATTTAGCAGATGGTGGCAACCCGAGCGCGCTCAGGCCGTATCACACGATATTCATTTCCCTTGTCCGACAACAACAATAGGATGGGAATAATATGAAGCACTACGCACGGTCACAACTCCCACCGATGACTTTCGGTACGGTTGAAGGACGCGGTGGAACAGCTGTCAACAGACGGAATTAGAGCAGCTTCGAATGGTATAAAGAGGAGGACGATGGCCCTCCTGGAAGAGACTTTTTTAGACATCACCCCATCAACATTCACTCACTTCACTCTTTCCACCATTCTCAACTCCGAGTATTCACCGACTTTCTTAAGTCTATCAACCCCAGCTTTCAAGATGCCTTCCGTCAAGAACACCAACGCCAACTCCCCCGGCTACCCTCTCGGCTGCAACGTCATGGCCAAGCCCCAGACCCAGCAGGGCAGCCCCGGATACCCTCTTGGCTGCAACGTCATGGCCAAGCCCCAGCCTCACCAGGGCAGCCCGGGCTACCCCCTCGGCTGCACTGTCATGTAAAACCCTCTCTTCGAGAACGCGCTCCAGCGGGTGAGGAGCATGCAATGGCGAGACCACAACGACAACATTGTCAACGACTACATCTGAGACGATAGCCAACCCGCCACCTTGGTGCCAAGAACAAGAGGCATGCAACTACACGACTTCGACCGCCACCAGACAACCACACCACGGCCCGAGTGCCCGCAGCGCAATCAGAGGAGGATATGGAGCTGAAAACTGGAACTCGAATACCACTGGCTTGTAACATTGTTTTCAACATTCGGCTTTGGGTGACGGGACGCCGCCACTCATGGTCATTTTTTCAGACTGCGGCCTTCGTCCTTTGGGATGGACAGGACAAGTGCGAGCTTGTCGGGAGCGCTGCAAAGGGGATGTTCATTCTTGTCTTATCATACTTGATCTTATAATCTTCTCAATACAAGCCTTTGGAGACTAAAACCCTGTAAATGTGATTTCTTGTTCTTGACCTGTGACTAACCGAATCGTTTCACTTGAATCTAAGTTTCAACCAAGTTTCCTAAGTAACAATCGCGAAAAGCACAGTTGAGGATAGATAAGTTCGCGGTTAACAGCAAGGAATCACTATATATAAAGAAAGTACGCTTTATCTTGAATATAGAAGCAAATATTTCAACACATAGTGCAGTCAATTCAAGTTGTTCGAGGCCAATTTTCGAAACATATTCATGCAAGTTCAAGTTGACACTCGTTACCCTGTAGAAACTAGAAAGTGGCCCAATGAGCACCGATTAAACTCAGATGTGGATAGCCCACTCTATCCGCGTGCCCCCAAGAACGGCCCCGCTAAAAAAAAGTCCAGGCGGTGTGCATATCCCGCGGCAGAATTCTCGAGATTTTTCGCACCTGCAACTGTGCGACAGGCAGAGAAAGCTCCGTCTAGTACAACACCCGCCAACTCAAACAACCCCTGCACAGCACTTTCACAATGGTTACGAAAAGCAAACTGCGCCTTGCGCTCAATGCCGAGAAGGGAACTGACTTCAAGAAGCTCAAGCAGAAGAAGAAGCAGAAGGAGGCGGCAAAGCTGAAGAAGTCCGCCAGCGGCGGGGCACCTGAAGATAGCGCAGAGGACGACGATGTCGAGATTGCCGAGGCTGCACCTGTGGACGAAGATGTCGAAGACGAAGACGAGGATGAGGAGGAGAATGAGGTTTGTCTCCGCGTGCAATTGCCCGACGGACCAGAACTTGCCTATTGACATGGCCAATTGCAGATCGACTTAGACGGCGTGGACGACAGCGACACCTCCGAATCCTCAGTCGAGCTCGCAGAAAAGATACCCTGGAAGTCCTCAAAAAAGGCCCCCAAACCGGTCGAGGAGGACCTCGACGACGAAGACGAAGATGACGAGGAAATCCCCATGTCCGATATTGAAGATCTCGACGACGAAGACAAGGAGGATCTCATCCCCCACCAGCGCCTCACCATCAACAACACCACCGCCCTCCTCGCCTCCCTGGCCCGCATCGCCCTCCCTACCGACAAGTCCGTCCCCTTCGCCACCCACCAGACCATCGTCGCCGCTGACGAGACCGCCGACGCCATCCCCGACGTCTCCGACGATCTCCAGCGCGAGCTGGCCTTTTACTCTCAGAGCCTCGAGGCCGTGCGCAAGGCGCGCACCAAGCTTCGCGCCGAGGGCGTGCCCTTTTCCCGTCCCAAGGACTACTTCGCCGAGATGGTCAAGGAGGACGAGCACATGGACAAGATCAAGGCCAAGCTCGTCGAGGAGGCGTCCAACAAGAAGGCTGCCGGGGAGGCCCGCAAGCTGCGCGACCTGAAGAAGTTTGGAAAGTCGGTGCAGATCGCCAAGTTGCAGGAGCGACAAAAGTCAAAGCGTGACACCCTAGACAAGATCAAGACGCTGAAGCGAAGTACGTTTTCTCCCCCCTACACTTTACTCTCGCTCGAATGTTAACATCTCTTCCCCCCACAGAGCGTCAAGAGTCTAGCGGCGACGTCGGCACCAAGGAGGCCGATATATTCGACGTGGGCGTCGAGAGCGAGATCAAGAAGCACAACGAGAAGCGTTCGGGCGCAGGCCGGGGCACCCTTGGCGGCGGCAACAACAACAAGCGGACCAAGAAGAACGAAAAGTTCGGCTTCGGCGGCAAGAAGCGCAACATTAAGTCGGGCGACGCCATGAGCTCGGGCGACTTGAGCGGCTTCGATCCCAAGACGATGAAGGCGGGCGGCAAGAGCAGAGTCACCAAGACGCGGCCGGGCAAGAACAGGAGGAAGTCGATGGGAGGCAAGTAGAGGATATATCCTGGGGAGATAGTGGAAGCACTTTGTTTAGGTGTATGGGCATTTAGTTGCGCAATAGAGTACTGGCGTTTCCGGCCTTGGAGTGTAAAAATTGAACCCATTTGCTTGCGACGAATGTACTTTGGTGTTTCTATGCGTTGAACGACGTGTACGGCCTGCTGTTTTGTTAGCGATGATCTTTGAATATGGGTTGAATCCGAGTTGAATCTACTACATCGATTCCATACAAGACCCAAAACTATGTGGTCTCATGATTCAACCATGTTACATACCTAGGTAGATTATACAATCCATATTTATCGAGGCAGATATCCCGACGAGCCCTATTCGATACAATATACGAAACCTGTTATGGACCTCATACATCGAAAGCTCTACAATATGTTGAGAACGTCACATCAACCATGGTGCAAAGCACAAAGAGCAAGTAACTTGAGAGCGAATAATATTTGTTTCGAATTCGTTAGTCCATTCATCTATACCAAAAGGAATTATGTAGAAGATTTCGACTGTCGACGGTTCGTTCGCCACAGTCGACCCTGATGGTGATAATTCCATGCAGAACCTATCCATGCCCAAGCGGATATCTCATCCACCAAACATCATGGGCGCAAGAGGCCTGCGTCAGAGCCTCACCTTCTCCGGGCCCAATCATAGTCGGGCCTCGGCCCCTTTCACATGACCTCGAAGGACGCGGCCCTCTGTGAATCTCTTGCGACTATCTATATACACACACTAATAACGTCGTCCGTTGCGTACCTCGTCCAAAAGCCAACAGGAGGCGAGGTACAGATCCGCCATGGTTTGGAACGCGGAGAGAGGGAAAAGAAAACAGCGCCAAAACAAAATGAGAGGCCCCTCTGAAAAATGCCCAATTCAACATTTCATGCCCAGCCAGTTACGCCATTAACCCTGTGGTATCGAGAGGAAACGCCATGCGCTGATGGCAAACGCTTTGCTGTGCAATGCTTTGCTTTTGCAAACTTGGAATAACATTGTGTGAAACATGCATTTCGCCGCAGAGTGCGCCGAGTCGAGGCTGTCGTGATACATCGTGTGACGTGGCAACGGCCTACTGTGTAGCCGCAACGCACCAGTGACGATGGAACGCCCAGGCACTCTTCTGGCACTCTTTGCTGCAGTATTTGGTCCGGCGACATCGACGGCATTTGGCAAACTGGCGTGTGTATTCCTCCCACTTCCCACACTGGTAGTAGGCGCATTGTCGAATGCCTCCCCTAGTGTCGTCCTTCCGGCACAGATTCCTCATCACGACGCCAGCCCAGTACTGCATATCAGTGCTGTGGTACCGAACGGTGAACTTCTCGACCAGCGGGAAGAGGTTGAACTCGTTGGGCAGCAGGTACTCCTCGTCATCCTCGTCATCATCCATAACTTCGTCCAGGACCTCTTCCTCGCCGTCCAGCACCGCGAGCTCTTTTCCAATCTTCAATCTCGGGACCAGATGACTCTTCTGGAAGTAGGAACGGAGGCCGCAGTATTTTGAGACGTATGCCAGAAGTTGCAGTGACATGAGAACGTCCTCTTCGCGAGGCATGGCGGCGAGCATCTGGGGATTGGGAACGAAGTGTCGATCGAGGAGATAGCGTGGTACCGTCGAGGTTGGCAAGGGGGGTTGTGGTGGAGTGACCATGGTGGGACGGTTTGGCGAAAGGCCCATAGTTGGAACCGGCGTGGGAGTGGCGTTGTTTGCGATGGATCCATCAATTGGAGTGCGATGGGTGATATTGAACGTTCCAGCATCTTGGTGCGTTTCTGACACAGTAGGGGTTGTGAGGTCCAATGCGGCGCCCGCGAGCATACCCTCGCTATCTTCCATGGTGATGTCCTGGATACCGACGGCAGACTGCATATCTCCGGTGCCAGCCATCTCCGCTTCAGGGGACTCATCCGAAGGCATGCTGTCTCCATTTATGTCATCGGCGTCGGCGGTGGAGTTTTGATGACGGATAGACGGGCGTCTGCGAGACCGACCCGAAGGTCCCAGGGTTGATGCTGGCCGAACGGTCGGAGACCGCATCTGGGGCGGCGGTAGTGGCGTCGTAGGAGATGTGGGCTGTGAGTTTAAGTCGGCGGGGCCGAAAGGCGCCATGGACGCCAGGCGGTCGACGTCACGGACAGGCCGCACGAAACCTTCAACCGTCTCGGTAACGGGCATGGCAGTGGCCAAGGGTTGCATGACCTGGCGAGGAGTAGATGTGGAAGCGTGGCGGTCATCGGCTGCTCGGAAGCTCTGATGGCGGCTTGGAGTGTAAGCGGGCCGTTCTGAGGCGGTCAATGGGTATTGGGGAGCAGCGAGAGCGGAATCCAGGGGCTGTTGACCAGCAGCAGTGGATGGGCCGGCGTAGGCGGCCGATACGTCGATGGAGGCCGGAGGGCCCTGCCTTCGGAACGATCGTTGATCAGGCTCGACGCGGGCAGTGGAGCGGTGTCCGAAGGATGCGGAGCCCTTGGAGCCGCTCCGATGGTCGTGACTCCGATGGCGATGATGGTGGTCGTGGATCTGCTTCTGCTTGGCCTCTTCGGCCTTTTCACGACACTTGTCGATGACTTTGATATAATTGTCGAGGATGGTAGCGATGACGGGAACCATGTCAGCCTCGACGACACGGGTCCGCACATTCTCAGTGCCGCGGACGCCGATATTGACAACACACTGGAAGGCAAGATTCCATTTCCACATGCCCATCATATCCTTGCTGCGACCCTGCTTGAGGATGCATACTAGACGCTCGATTCCGCCGTCGACAGTGAGGATATCACGGATGCGAGCCGACGACGTGGTCAGGTAGGCGAGGTGGTTGAGGGAGTTGATGAGCGGTAACGTGGAAGTGCAATCAAGCGCCCGTCGGTCGTAAAGCGCGGTGGTAATGCCCACCGACGCCTTGTTGACGTTTGGGATACTAAAGTTGACTTCCCTCATCTTTGCAGTATAATATAATGGGTGACCCGAGGAGGGAGACTAAGAAGAGGTTGACACGGGAGGAGACGCGGCGAGATGGCACAATCGCGGCTCCGGAAGGCTGCAGCCCCTCGACGGGGATGGGCCAGGGCGAGGATGTGGAGCAATGGATGGGATCGAGCGAGGCAGCGCACGCAACGATGGAGGATGGAGGAGACGGATTCGGACGGATCGAGCGAAGACGAGATATCGATTCGAGGTTTTGGAGCGGTTGTAGGGAGGCCGAATCGGGCGGAAGGTGGCTGGCTCGAAAGGGAGAAACGGGCGGCGAAACGACGGTGGGAAGACGGCGTTGGGAGGATAAGTCGATCGGTTGCGAGAAATGGCTGATGAATGACGATGAGGATGACAAAGGAGCGGGCCTTGGAGTCGTAGAAGGCGAAGATGCAAAAATGCAAACTTGAGGCGAGAGGAGGAAGAGGAGGCGGAGGAGGTGAAGGTCGGGGTGATGGCGAGGTTGCGAGGGCGGCGAAGGCGAAAGGGTGTGGGTGTTTCAGGCAGGTTGGCAGGGCTTGGTAATGGTCGACGGGGACCGAGACCCGGACCGTGACTCGGGAGGTTTTTGCCAAATCGTGAAACTGCAGAGCCGGGAGCCTCAATACGCAGCAACAGAGCCGGAGAGCGGTGGGGGAGATGCAGACGATAGGCCGTTGAGAAGACGTTTGGAGTTGAGGTTGTCGTGGTGAAGAATTTGACGGTGGGAGGTGAGTGAAGCGATGGATGGACGACGGGGGAAGAGCGCGAGCTGGTAAGAGCCCGGGCGTTGAAGCCCAGCGGCCAGCGGCCAGCGGCAGCCCTCCAACCCTCTAAACATCCCCCCCAAAAGGATCGGGCAGACGTCAGGCGATGGGCCGACCGTCTATCCATCCAATGGCAGGGGGCATTCCGCGCTCGCACTGTGCGACTCAGCGGGCGGCGGGTACCTGCGAGAGCGCTGGACGATCCCCGTGGAGCCCACATCCAGCCAGTGGCGCGGGCAGCCCGCCGCCGGAGCCTCCACTGGCACCGTGGACCTGCCAGCGCGCATCATCCGCTGGAACCGCCCCAAAACCCCTCGAGCTCCAGCGCCTCGGGCCCGCCGCTGGCGTCCATCCGCATCCGCCCGCTGGCTCACCTCACCTGGGGTCCGGGCACCGCCAAAGCGTAAAGAACACCTCATGTAGGCACATTACACAGTGCCTCGAAGTGAGCAGCACGGCCCATCGGCGGCGGTACTTCGTACATGAGGTGCACACAGGAGGTAAATTGCTTCGTCCAACACTTGCCTTGCTCGGCCATGGCCGCTGGTGATTGTCTCGCCATCTCCTTTCAGCATACCCTTGAGGTGTTGTGACATTGGATTCAATTACCCCTCTAGGGCTTTTCATCTTGTTGCCCGCGGTCCAAGTCGTGCTATCTAAAGTCCAGGCAAGAAATAGGAGACCCGAATGCAGTGCGGCCGTTAGCAGAGCAGGCTGCCAATCCGCCGCTGTGGTCAACCGCCATTACATCCATGGATCCATGGGATGGATGGATGGATGTAGACACGCATTAGAGTCGCATCTCGCTGCAAGCCAGCAGCAGTGCCAAGCGACAGTTTCCCCCAGGACCCAGGCATTGGGCCGCCCTCGGGAATGCACTTTGTTGTAGTATTATTCGTAACCTGGATAGACGCTTGCGGTTCTGTCTAACAAGTATCATCCATTACTTGTTGGTATTCTGCACTAGTAGTAGGGTTCCATCTTCGCTCGCGTGGCTAATTCTAAATACATCATACCTGAGACTACATGGAGTTAAGCTGGAAGCCATCCCGTCTCCGTCTGATGCCGAGACCGGGTTTGGAATAGACACTCCAACCATTCAACAGACGGAGCAATATACACCCATGCTCACTAACACCTCGTTGCATCTTGGCATACTTATTAGATGTAATCTTTATGATTATAAATTGAGGCAATAGAAGAGAACAGAGAACACGCTCAATTATCATTATGGTATCCTTCTCCTTCTCCTCGCTTCTTTCTACTTATCAATGCATCTCATCTCATTTATACCGTAATCTGCATCGCTTATGACTGGTGTCTCGCTCTCGCCACTAGGCTGACGTGATCGGCATCCAATACCTGCTGTACCTTCATGTTCTCAACAGATGCCGTACATATATGATCGCTAGCATGAAGGGACAAATAAATCCGCTGACCCTGTTGGCTCCGAGTTGTCATAGTCCTCGAAACGCAACCCAGCTCCCACTCCTAGCCCCCTCCCACGCGCATGCTGCCGCGCTTGATTGGGCCTCAGGGGTCGCCTTGCCGCCGTGATGCTTGGCACAGGGGCGCTTAGCCGACATCGCGGGCTGGCGCATCTCTGCAAGTGCATGTAGACTCGCTCAATCTGTTCTAGGCGACCACCTCTTACTTGCTGGCATCGACGTGGACTTGACTCCAGGAACACATCGGCCTTGTCTCTGGGTGTTGCCTCTGTGAACGTGCGTATGCGGCCTCTGCATGCTCCTGAACATTATTAATCGCCCACTTTCTCTTCTCCTTCCATGCCACTGGCGCAAGATCACAGTGCGTCAATCACCGCTGATCTTAGCATGCCGAAAGTATTTCATCCCAACCCAAGCCACTACCACCCAGACCCATGCCATGACGCCCGTCAAAATAATCAGGGCAGGGTAGTATCCCACAATTGGCAGCGTCGGGTCGTCCTCCAGCTCGGGCGGCGCATACGGCGTCTTGCCCACATCCCAAGCCCAACTCCAAATGTCGAAGCAAGAGCCCATTCCGATGACAAAGACGAACCAGGTCACACCGAGCACAACCCAGCCCCACCATGATGTATCTGAATAGTCCCAGTCCGAGTCGTGCCCAGGCAGAGCGGTTGTAGATAGGCCACTGTAGGACAAGGGCGATTTCGCTTGTTGAATGGACCTCCGCCGCTGCGTTGCTGCTCCTAGGCCGTTGAAGTAGGACTCTGATCCTGAGGATAGCGACATCCCCTGCCGCGTAGGGACTGAGCTGTGGGGGATTTGAAGTATGTCCTCCTCGTCTGTTGACGTGTATGAGCCCGAGGCATCTCGGTCGGGGGGCAACGTGTCGCTGGGAAAGGGTGCCGTCGTGTCATCGAGGCCGGTTCGAGCGTCAATGAGGCCAGTATGAGTCTCGAATCCATCGACAGCGGGAAAGGGCGTTAGGTCGGGCTCTTTCAAGACCAAGGGCTCGTGTTGAATCATGGCGCGCGGCTGAGTGGGCGTCAGGTCGACTGCAGAATCGAGGGAGAAGGCGGCCGCGTGCGATGTGTCGATAGTCAATGGCTTGCTGTCCTTCTTCTCGCGCTGTGCCCCTCGACCAAGCAGCGCTACCTTTCTAAGGGATCCTCTGCGCCGTCGAGTCTTTTGCTGCTGGATGATGCTGGCCGAGGCACGGGGAGCGGGCTTCGAGGCTTCGTTGTCGTGTCGCTCGGGCAAGGCTTTCATAAAGGGGAACTTGGACAGTAGACTCGAGCCGGACGTGGCTCTTCGATGGGTCGGGGAGGGTGTTGGTGAGGTGGCGCGCTGGCTCCTGACAGCGCCCTCCATGACGAAGAGGTCGGGCGACGGGTAGGCGTTGAACTGTGCGAATGAATGCGGGAACTCATGCTCATTGCCGCGGACAGGCGGCACAAGTCATCGTTTTCGGCGCGAGGGCAGTGGTAAGGAGAGCCCTGCTGCCAGTGAGTTGCCAAGCGTCGAAGAGCAAGGCGGATGGAAGGTGTCAAATTGGATGCTGAAGCCAGATAAATATTGTACATGTGGACGAGGCTGCAGATGCATCCATGGTGTAGTACTTAGGTACATACATGTAGGGGCTTTTGAGGCTGAACCATGGCATTTGATCCATGCGCCGCGAGCAGGCCCCCGCCACAGTGGCCCGGGCGAACATGATGCACTTATAGCGGATGGTCCACTGTAATACTGGACCTTCCCCCCCTGGGCCTCCACTCCTATCTCGATCGCGCCTCTCGTTCAAGCCTCCCGTCCAGTCTGGCACACGTAGCCGCGTTGTCTGTCCTCCTCATCCTCCTCGTTCACGCTTAACATCATCGCCAACCGACTTTCCTCTCCCTTCCCAGATGCCCAAACGCCCTCCCTAGACGCCTTCATCGCCCGGCCGGCCGTGCCCAAGACCCGCGGTGTGATCTGCATTCCATGGAGTCGGGCCATCCAGGTGCTATTCCTCCGCCGCCCGTTCCCGCCCCGCCTAGCCTCGTCGTCCACGACTGCGACAACGACGTCAACTCCGAGCCGATCCCGCGACAGCCTCACGAAGACGCATCGCTACACAGCTTGTCGTCTCCTCCGAGTCTTCTCGGGCTCCCTGCAATGGGTGCTGACGACGATACTGGCGACATCGCCGATGGTGGTGCCGCTGCCGCCGGTGCGCCGAACCCCTTCAATTTCAAGACCCAGGTCATCTCGACAGGACCTGTCAAGTCGGTACGTTGCTGATCAGCGCCATCGCGACAATCACAGACTTTACGGCGCTTTTACTGAATCTCCTCCTCTGCAGAACATCGGCCAGCGTCGCGGTCACAGATATAAGCATAGTAGCGTCTCGACCCAGCATCAAATCTTCCAGGAACCGCCTCCACGGCCGCCGCCCGTTCTACCCGCGTCGTTGCCCATCCCCACCCTCCGAGAAGCATGGAAGAGCATGACCAAAGACCAGCGCACGCATCTGTACTGGAGTCTATGCCATCTGGCCGTCGCAACATACGTCTTCTTCAAGTCGGAAGGGTCGCTAGCCACCACCGCCTTGTCGCACCTCGTCTTCTTCGACGCGGGGAGCGCTTCCGTCTGTGTCGTTGTCGATGTCTTAGGGAACTTCGAGGTCTGGCGCCGGAGCAGCATCCGCCACCCCTTTGGACTTGAGAGAGCAGAGGTGCTGGCTGGCTTCGCTCTCTCTATCTTTCTACTTTTCGGCGGTTTCGATCTTGTATCCCACAGCTTGAAGCACTTCCTTGAGTCGCTCGGCAACCACGAGGCGCATCATGAACACTCACACGATGATGCCCCCGATGCCTCGGTCGGAATGGTCTCGGCCGCCGCCATTATCAGCACTCTCGTCTCGGCCTACGGTCTCAAGAACCACGCTCGAATCGCAAAGGTCATGCGAGTTTCCTATCTCGCATCCCTTCCCAGCGTTCTTTCTAACCCCTTTCATTTTTTGACCCTCTCCTTCTCTGGACTGATTGCGTTGCTACCACTGCTATCTATTTCACTTTACACGTGGCTGGACCGCGTCATCTGCGCCGTCATTGCCTTCGCCATGTTCGCCCTCGGCATGCGTCTTGCTGTAGCTCAAGGCTTGATGCTCCTCATGTCCTACGGCGGGACCAACGGCGATCTCGGCGTCAGCTCTGTTCTGCGCGAAATCGAATCGGAGCCGAGCATCATATCCATAGACGACGCACAGTTCTGGCAGGTCCATTACGGTCTATGCATGGCCAATTTGAAACTTAGTGTTATCAAGGGTTATGATGAGATATTGCTGAGTAGGTTACGGAGTCGTATTTCTGCCTTGATTCAAAATCGCTTAGGTGAGGGATACGGACACGGAGGGAATATTCGATGGGAGGTGACGCTGCAGATGACTTCCGAGCGAAGTGCTTAAGCATCGTCATGTCGTTACGAAAGAACTTGGATTCACAGGCGTTTTCATGCTGGGGCTTAATAGAAGCGTGTAAGGTACATATAACATTAGCAGGCTGCTTGTGAGCTTTTGACACTGAAACGAAACTCATTACAACGTTGTACCGGAAGTGAGGAGGGTATCGTTTATATGCACGAAAACATCCATCTACATAACGTGCACTATACTACTCGATTTGTCCTCACTCGAAGCACCGAGCAAAAGGAGAGGGGATGAAACACGACCCCTACCAGCGCCTCCCGGGCAGATGACCCTAAAAGTCCCAGGCAATTGACTCTAAACCAAGCAAACAACTCCAATAACTCCCATTCATATATCGTGTCAACCTAGACGACCGCCTCAGAATAGCCCCCAGCGGCCTCGCTGTTTGTTGGTATCTCTCCTGGCCCCCGTTAGGGATCGGTTTGGCTCTCGTCCATCTAGTTGTCGTAGGCTCTCCATCTTGTCGAGAACCAACTCGAGCAGCTCCTTGCGTCGAATGACGTCGAGATGCCGGCGGATCTTGGGGTCTTCCTTGGCGAACCTCTCGATCTCATCCTCGGAGAGATGTCGGCCGAGACGCAGATCTAATTCGCGAGGAAAGTTGTAGTAAAACTCCGACAATAGCTCCACGTTGAGGAAGAGCACGGCGGTGGATGCTAGTTTCGTAGCCGCGGCGTCGAGAAAGACCTCGGGGCAGTGGTACTTGTTCTTTGCGGTTGCGCATTGCTTGGACTTGACAGCCAGCAGGCGCATCTTGATGATATCCGCTCTATCTCGGAGGAACACAGCTTCGCGTCCTATATTCTCGGTTAGTTGTGCAACATGGAGACTGATAGGCAAATGACGGTTACCCTTTTCAAGCAGTGACGCACTGAACCCACCAGCGCCACTGCGTCCATCTCCTTCGATGATAATCTCACCCCTACGTGCTTTATCAACATAGGTCGAGACCTCTTTCAACTTTCGTCGCCCACCAACAGCGGATTCGAGATGTTGTATGGCGGATTCGCAGTCTTGCAACTCCTTTTTGAGAACGCCACCTACATGCTCTCGGCCCTGATTCCATTCTCGGTCTTCCACGTCGATTTCGAATTTGTACGGTTTAATACAGTTCTCCACTTGATCGCTAGTACTGTAGAATCTCTCATTGAGGATCGTCGAGGCCGCTTCCATGATGGCCTGTCGGGCGAAGGGGTGGTTGGCAAAGTTCGACTGTCCTAATAGCGTGTCGACGTGGGCCTGTATGGAGGATGATACAACTGTGGTTGCCAGGCGGCCTACACCCAGTTTTGTGAGGGCTGATGTGGAGGCGTCTAGTTGTCTCTGCCAGTATGTTGAATCACCCCCAACCTTCGGAAGGTCGGCGAGGCTATCGAGTTCGGGCTTCACTGGAGATAAGTCCTCGATGGGCTTGTTCCAGTACCTAGCTGCGAGCAGATCCAGAACTTTCTGGTCCAGCTCACCCTTAAGCAGCTCGCGCATTTGTGGACGACCGAACTCCTCCGTGAACTGCTTGAACGAGTGTTTGAACGTATCGAGGCTTTCAGCGAGGTAGGACTCGGCTGACAGTGGCCGATCGTTGTATTGCACCTTAAACTCGTAAGTGGCTTCTTCCAACTCTTGTCTGATGGCATCGCTGGTCGTCTGGAGAGTAGCCGACATGGTTTGTTCTAGTACGTGCATAAGCTTCTTGCGCAGTGTAGTCGTTCCAACAAAAACCCCCGCCTCAGCCCCAAATTCTAAGGGATGAGACGAGAAAAATGAGTTTTCGTTCTTGGCAATTGCCGACTGCAAGTTTGCCGGCCCCTTCTTGAACAGAGTTTGGGTCTGAGGTGCCTTTGACACGACTCCAACGTAGCCGAGTCTCAGGGGATACTGTTTATCATTGAGGATGCTGGCACCGCGGGTGGCATCAACCAGATCCATTTTTGTCACAACGCCAATAGTTCGTTCTCCTCGAGGATCAACCCGTCGCGACGCACGCAGGGCCGTCGAGTTTGCCAAGTCCACATCGGCGGCTGAGATGGCAAGAATGACATTGGGAGCCTGGATATACTTGTCACAAAGCTCGGTGATTTTCTGCTTTAGTTGTAGAGGCTGGCCTTGCCCGACGACTTGGATGTATCCTGGGAGATCGATGAGAGATAAATCGGGGACGTTTGGTGAATAGACGGTAAGATGAATAGGGTCGTCCGAGACACATTCGGTATCTGGCACAGCCAAGTTGAGCTCGGTGAGAGTTCTCTGGATAGAAGAGAAGTCGGTGATTCGCCTGAGGCCCAAGTCCGGGAACTCGCCATACTCTTCCTGCGACGTAGGGGTGTTGACAAGGGTCAACTCGATCGGTCTTCGCGTCACCATGTTGGAGCCTTTGGGAAGAAATTCGTGGCCAACAATGGCTTCCAGAACGGAGCTCTTGCCCGAGGACTGCGACCCAATAACAACAATAGAAGGCAGAGTCAAGGTGCTCGACTGTCCAACCCTCTGAAGTATGCTCCGAATCTCAATCATCTTCTTTGTCAGAACCATCATTTGGTCGTCCTTGGCGGCTTCTTCACCATTGCGGGAATCCTCTTCTGGCGACTTGTCGTATCCGTACGCAGCGGCCGAGGCGCCAACAACAGCAGCCGCACCAACTTTGCTGAGCTTGGGATCCCCACCACCGCCTGGACCTCCAGAGCCGCCTGTGCCGATATCTTCGTGTATCCGGAGAACTTTCTTCAGCCATTCCGGGACCTCGACCTGTTCCTTGGTGCTCTCCCAGCCTCGCATAGTTTGTTCGGCAACATCCTTGGCGCCTCCGAAGAGACTCGATGTGGTATTCAGGACCGAATCTTTGGTTGTCGTGAATATGTTGATAGCGTAGTTTCCAGCCTCTATAGTTTAGTTAGTAAGGAGATGCAGTACTGAGATTGCAGAATTAAACCTACGGGTAGCCTGATATTGAACCCAAGCAAAAGCACCGATGGCCAAGCCGCCGAACATGGCAGGTATTCTCACGAACTTGACGAAGAGCCTCGGCAAGAACCGAGCAAACGAAGCATTTCGTACAGCAACGGCATTGTGAAAAGAGTTTCCGCTCAGCCACATGCGTCTCTGGGTCGCTCGAATAGTGGCATTCGCCTGCAACAGGCCGTTGGCTGGGAATCGGTGCAGATGGCGAACGGGATGGACGGTGGCGCGTCGCGTCAGTGGGCGCAGCCCGGCGGCGAGAACTCTCCCACTCATGGCGGAAGCAATAGTTCGCTTGATCGGCCGGCGATACTGATGGTCTTGGGGCCGTTAGAACGCCCAGATACTAGAGACAATGGGCTCTTGGTGGTGAGGCATCAAACGTGGGCGGGTCGGAAGTCTGGTATCATCCACGCATCTAAGATCAGGTCGGGCCCGCTCGTTGGGAACTTGGCATGCGCGGCTCGACCGTTATGAACTGGTCATTAGGTAATCATCCGTTATTGGACGGTAGCTTAGGTGGGTCGGTGGGAGTGGTCAAATACTGCAGCTACCCACTATCACCACGTGACGGTCTTATCGCGTTGTGTCCGTCGCAAAATTTCTGGCTTCGCGGGGACTTTTTTGTCTTCGAGTCTGTAGAACCAGACCAACTTTACACGCCCTCGCCTTCTACCTCATACCGCCACCATGGCGATTCAGAAGAAACACGGCAAAGGCCGTTTGGATAAGTGGTATAAGCTCGCAAAGGAGAAGGGCTACCGTGCCAGAGCTGCTTTCAAGCTCATCCAATTGAACAAGAAGTATGGGTTCTTGGAGAAGAGCAAGGTCCTACTGGATCTTTGTGCTGCGCCCGGAGTACGTTCTCGAATTCGGTATTTTGAGTTACTCGAGCTAACATAACTTGTAGTCATGGGCCCAGGTTGCGGCCGAGGTCATGCCTACCAACAGTCTGATTGTCGCAGTCGATTTGTCTCCCATTAAGCCGATTCCCAAGGTCATTTCCTTCCAAAGCGATATCACCACGGATAAGTGCCGAGCCACTATTCGACAACACTTCAAGACTTGGAAAGCAGATACTGTGCTACACGATGGTGCTCCCAACGTTGGTACCGCCTGGGTTCAGGATTCTTTCAACCAAGCCGAGCTGGCGCTGCAAGCTCTGAAACTGGCCTGCGAGTTCCTCGTCGAGGGTGGAACGTTCGTCACCAAGGTCTTCAGATCCAAGGACTACAACCCACTGCTGTGGGTCATGAATCAGCTCTTCACAAAAGTCGAAGCAACCAAGCCACCATCATCGAGAAATGTGTCCGCCGAGATTTTTGTGGTTTGCAGGGGCTACAAGGCTCCGAAGCGTATCGATCCTCGATTCCTGGACCCCCGATCTGTGTTCGAAGATCTCATTGGAGCAACACCCAACAACGAGGCCAAGGTTTACAATCCAGAAGTCAAGAAGCGCAAGCGAGATGGTTACGATGAGGCGGACTACATGCAGTACAAGGAGATGCCGGCTAGCGAGTTCATCCAGACAACAGATCCGATCGCTGTTCTGGGCAGCTACAACAAACTCACTTTCAAACAACCCCCTAGCGGCGATGTTGCGTTAGCAGCAATGGACAAACTTGATGAGACGACGCTCGAGATTCGAAACTGCTGTAACGATCTCAGAGTGCTCGGACGAAAGGATTTCAAGCTTCTCCTTAAATGGAGACTGAAGGTTCGAGCAATCTTTGGTCTGGCGGCCAAGGCAGGAGAAGAGGAGGAGCCAGAGGAGATCGCAGAGATAGAGCCTATGGACGAGGAGCTCAAGTTCCAAGAAGACCTACAAGCTGTCAAGGACCGACTGAACACCAAGAAAAAGAGAGAGAAGCGTAGGGAGAACGAGCGCAAGCAACGCGAAATTGTCAGGATGCAGTTGAACATGACGGCACCAATGGACATCGGTATGGAGGAATCCGGCCCGATTGGCGAAGGAGCCATCTTCTCTCTCAAAAGGGTCGACAAGACAGATGCGATGCGGAGACTGAATCGGGGTAAAATGGCGATCATTCAGGAATCGGCCAAAACGAAGGAGCGTGATAGCGGTCTTGGTTCCTCTGGAGAGACTGACGACGAGAGTGACGAAGAACAAGACCGTCTCGACCGCGAACTAGATTCAATGTACGACCAGTACAGAGAGCGCAAGTCAGAGTCCGATGCCAAATACCGAGCCAAGAAGGCACGCGAGGAGCATAGTGACGACGAATGGGACGGACTATCGGGAGGCGAGGATAAGGAAGCGGAGGACTCGTCCGAACTGGACGAAGAGGACTCGGATTCTGACGAGGACAACGATGGCCCCAACACTAAAGGCCTGATCACCGACCTGGACGACACCAAGACAGGGCCAGGTGGACTATCCAAGAAGGCAACCAATTTCTTCAACCAAGACATTTTCCAAGATATAGCCGGAATCCTGCCCGAATCGGAGGAGGCCGTTGCTGAGGATGATGGCGACGAAGACATGGACAAAGACGCGGATGCGGCTTACGAGCAGCAAGCACGGAAACGCGGCGCCCACAAGACGCCCGTGGTTGAAGATGTGACCATGGGCTCGGATCATGAGAACGAGGATGAAGGAGGATTCGAAGTTGTGAAGAGGGCTGTTGAAGAAGATGACTGGGAAAACCACGACAAGCGACAATCAGAAGGAAGAATGAGTAACCGCCCTCCACTCAACCTTAACTTGCAATCAAAACTAACAATATCTAGCCATTGATATCATTACAGCCGAGGCCATGACGTTGGCGCATCAACTGGCTACAGGAGAAAAGACCAGCTACGACGCAATCGATGATGGATTTAACAAGCGTGCTTTCCGTGACCGCGACGGTCTGCCCGACTGGTTCCTGGACGACGAGACGAAACACGACAAACCTCAGAAGCCCATTACGAAGGCGGCGGCTATGGCTATTCAGGAGAAGACGCGAGCCTTCAACGCGCGACCGATCAAAAAGGTGAGGGAAGCCAAGGCGCGGAAGAAGTTTAAGGCGTCGCAGAGGCTGGAGAAGATGAAGAAGAAGTCGGACACGCTGCTTGCCGACGAGAGTATGACGGAGAAGGAGAAGGCGGACAGCATCGGCAGGATGCTGAGCAAGGCGTCCAAGGCCAAGCCGCGCGCGCCGACGAGGCTAGTGGTGGCCAAGGGCCTCAACAGGGGTATCAAGGGACGACCGAAGGGTGTCAAGGGACGCTACAAGATTGTGGACGCGAGGATGAAGAAAGAGATCAGGGCACTGAAGAGGATTGGCAAGAAGCGAAAGTAGTCGGAGCGGCTGGATTTGGGAAGATAGACTTGGTGGGGAATTTCATTCAGGGACCGATGATAATGACTTCGATGGCTGAGTATCCTCTCCCAAGCTGACATTCCGTACGAAGGCAGACAAGGGGTACAAGGGACCACTGAAATCCATGTCGTACCTAAGGTGGAACACGAATAGGTCAGAGTACTGAAACCCAGACTAGCGGGATCGACTTACCAGTAGTTGACGGCGAGGACAAAACCCTCGTCTTCCTCGGCGCAAGACTGTGACACTTTGTGGTACCTTGATGAGAATTAAGCATTGAAGCTGGATAAGATGAAAGATGAAGATATGACTGACCACATCGCCGGGAGGTATAGCATATCACCGGGACACAAGGTGACGCGCATAGGCTTTGCAAGGTGTGAGAAAGGCGTCGCGTTTGCCCGGGGCACATCAGGATCCCAGGTCGCAAAGGGCACCGTCTCGGCGCCCGAGTCCATGCTCAGGGCCAACGAGTCGTCGGTGTGGCGGGCATAGGTCGCGGGCTGGAGGGGACGTTCATTTACACACGGGTGACACAGCGGCGGGAGGAGGACGAAGTGCTTCCTGCCGAGGACCTGGACGTAGATGTTCTCGTAGTTGTCCTTGTGGAGGGCCGTGACGGACCTGGAGTTGCCTATCCATAGGTTGACGGCATCGGGGGGTTTCTGGAGGGCGATGCGCGCAAATGGGATGTCCTTTTGCACATCCGAGAAGAGAGTGAGGTACTCGTCGCGAAGGTTGTCGTTCTCTGGGGACGAGGAGGAGGGGTTGATGATTAGTGATTCATGTAAGGTAAAGACTAGAGCAGAGACTAGATGTCGAACAGGAGGGGGCTAGAGAGGCAGAGGGAGACTAGAAGAGAGCACTAATATTTTGTGTAGAGAGGTGAGTTGTGTAAAGGTATTTTGTATGCCTAGGTGATAGTTTGAATGACAAACTGGGGAAGTAGAGTATGATTATCCGGGGAGAGCGGGTGAGTAAGTAGCTTACGGGTTTGGGCGTATCTCACCTCCTTGTCAACGGGGAAGTCTGGGTCCGTCTCCTGGCGCACAACGTACTCGAGGAACTCATGGAACGGCTGGTCCTCCTCGTGAGGCTTGGCAAACACGGTGATACCCCGACCATCGGGGGCGACGGTGGGGGCGTCGGCATTGCTGGCACATCATCAGCGATCAAGAAAATCAGGGAATAGCAGGGGACCAAGCCCCCCATGTTCACGACTAGGAGGGTTGTGGGAGGGTCTCGAACCCGTAGGGCGTCACGGCGACGTTGACGGATTGACCCTTGAGGGCAGCCAGGAGATACGCCGAGTTCCAGCGCTGGGCGGCGGGCCACGTGGAGGCTCCGGCGCGGACGACAAAAGGCGTGTTCTGAGCGACGAAGCGCATGAAATCGAGGGGGCTTGGTTCGTGGGCGAGTTCTTGAACGACGAGGCTGTTGAGGTCGTTGAAGGTGGTGAGGAGGTCGTTGATAGCGGCGGTGTTGGCGGTGGAAGCCATGGCGGCTTCTTGGGTGTTGGCTGTTTAGCCCAGCGCTTGTGAGATGGGGGGTACGACCAAGATTAAGAATCGATGGTGAGATCGAGTGCTAGATCGAAGGCGTTGGCGTTCAATGGCAAGTGAGATCGAGATGAAGAATTCTGTGATGAGATTTGACGATGAGATGGAGGAGTGGAGACGGGGATTTCAATAGTGTTCCGGGTCCCCGCCATAATGGAACCCCATAACCTCTATGGCAACTGGAAGCCAGAGCGGCAGAGCCCTAGAGCCCTACGGATGGAGAAATTACCTAAAATATGGATCCATGTATGTGCCCTTTCGCAGAGCCCTATAGAAATTAGAACCCGATAGAACGGTCGAAGGATTGTGGCTGCCGTTAAATCTGGGATTTCAATGTCCATTCCCATCCCAGGAACTCGGATCTTACCTTTCATGTTAATGCAACCCACAAAAGGAAAAAGAAAAAAAGGGTTCGGCAGTTCACGGGAAGACCCTGCTTTGAACTAGGGACCCCAGGCCAAGCCAAGGACCCGAGAAGTCAGGACTACATATATGCCGGTGTACATATATGTAGTAAGGCAGGAAAAGGAGGATCGAGGCGATGGAGAGCGAGGTACGGGAAGCAGGGACATGGGTTAAAACGACAAGTTATTTCCCTGGATTTAGTTGGTTCTTGGGAACAATTAGTACACACTGTTGCAGTATCGTACTAGTGGTAGTAGTTACGTTGGTACAGTACTAGAAGTAGTGTTTGTCGACTTCTTCAATCGCTGCGTGCAGTTCCCAACTCCTCGGCGCATGTTTTTGCTGGATCCATCCCTCCCAGGCTTAATTGCTTGCACCCTGCAGTGTCACACGCCAGTGAGGAGTGGAACCATCCTCAATGGATGTTCGTCCCGAGCCGTGAAAAGAGTCTTGGGTTTTCTCTCTCTCTCTCTCTCTTTCTCTATTTCTCTGAAGGAACCCTGGAGGATGAAAGTAGCCAGCGCATCAAGGTATATATTGCCTAGTAAGGTATGTAAAATGCCTCAGAAGTGAACAGTCCCATACATGAACGTGGCCATACATTCGGTACCTCTAGTCTAGTAGGCGACCAAGGTGTAAGTCCGGGATCCCAAAAAGCCTCAGTTTGAATCATCTCCATCGAGATTAGATGCCGACGCAACCGCACCTACCTACCTGTAATCAACGGACTAAATGAAAGTGGTCATGGTTTGAATTAGACAGTACCTTAGATGTATTCGTAGTCTCTGACTCTCCTTCTTTTAGCGGCCCCCAACTCCCTCCCATCTCCCTTATTTTCAGTTCCACCCCCCCTCCACCCTGAAAACAGAAACAGGCCCGAAAACAAGGCACAAGCGTTTCGTAGTGTCTCGTTAATCTGGCCCATTCGATTGTGCATCCGATTGTGCATCCGATTTTGCCGCCACTAATAGATGTCTACGGTAATTGTTACGGTAACTGTAACCGTAAACCGATTTCATACCGTTCTTATGCGTCCATGGCATCGGCATTGGATCTCACCACCATGAGCCCACCCGCCAACATCATGCCAGGTGTTTACTACTGGTCGTCAACAACATCGACCACTGCAGAAACCTTCTTCTCCTCCTCCTCCTCCTCCTCTCCTCCAACTCCTGCCGCGTAAAACGCCAACAACGCCAACCTCATTCGATTCCAGCTCAATCTCCAACAAATCCTCTGAGACACGGAACATTCATTCTTGCGCTCCTTCCATCGCAGCCACTGGCACCTATTCGTGCTAAAGCAAGCACCTCACCACCGCCACCCGCATATCCATATATCGCCAATACCACATAACCACATACCTTAACCACATAACCTCCACCGGGTGGAAACCACACAATCGTCTCTCTCCCGCATCAACAACGACAAACTCCCCGAGTCACAAGATTCTTGTCGTTCTTCTTCGATCCCTTCTCTCGCCTCCTTTGCCCCGTTACCTTGGTCTTCGCAGCGCCAGTGCCCCGTCCGCGTCCCGCTATCCCGTGCAGCGCATCGCATCGCATCGCATCGCATTGCCTCACGTCGCATCACCACATCGACTTCGCCAATTCCCGTTTCCCAATCCCTCGGGCTTGCTCCGCAAGACTCTCGACCCATGTGCATGCCACGGCACCTTTCGCGCTGTCCTCAGCTTCGCCTTTCTTCTCCTACTTTCTTTCGCATGCGTCGTGAGTGAGGAGCCGCATCGTCCTCATCCCACGTCCTCATGATCTGGTACCTGTTGTACCCGCTTCGAGGGTCAGTCAATATCCTTCCTCTTCTTTCCCCTTTCCCTCTCCCTTCTCTGTCATTCTCACCCTTCCCTGCGATTCGATATCATCATCAGACATCCCCGTTGTTAGCATTATTAGACTCACACGCGACGTCGTCATTCCAGAACCACGGAAGCGCCTGTTCTAGCTTCCACTCACCCGCTTCGCAAGAACCTTGCTCGTTACGGCTCCTACGCTGCCAGCCATGTAGTCACCACCTTGCTCGTCTCAGTCGCCGTCGCAACCATCCTCATATATCCTATTCCGTTTCTTTTCACCACCGACTTCACCAATGGCGCTTCCAACCTCCCTCACCAGGCATGGACTCTCGCACGGCCCCTGCCTTATTTCTCTACCGTCGAGCCCGATGTCATGATGCGCTCCATCTGGGTTCAGTCTGCCTATATGCAAGCTCTCAACAAGGACCTTCTCACTTCCGCCCTCGAACTGCAGGACGAGCTTCTCGGTAGCACCCGTGACTCTCATCCCGGCTTGAATCGCCAACCAAGCCCTGTGTCGCCTCTCTCTCGCGAGCAAGACCTCTCGCCAAGCCAGCGCGATGCCCTTCACGTCGTAAATGGCTTGACCAACCAATCTTGGTTCTTTCATTCGCCCTTGCAGTACTGGGGCTGCTCTTACGACCGCATATTGGCCGACCCAAACATTCTTTCGACCATCAACGACAGAAAGAACCAGTCCAACGCCGCCAATGTTACCCTAAGGCACTCCATCGTCTTCAGTGGCAAAAGATTCGAGGAGCGCCGCCTTCTTGGTGCCGATGCCCTGGTCATCACCCTCATCCACCTGAGAGACTCCCCTGTTGGGCAACAATGGCAGAGGAAGGCCGAACTGCTTCCCGACAAGGTTACTGGTAAATGGGACATATATCCTCCGGACGGTCGTGTGTCGGCAAGCCAGCTTTATGAATTCCAGTTCCGCCCGATCTCATGGCAGGACTCGGCCAGTCTCGCCGTGGCTTATTGCCTCACTTTCCTCTACTTCTTGACGAGCTTGTCAAAGCTGCGAGCCGTCAAGTCCAAGGTCGGCTTGATTGTGACGGTCATGGCCCAGATCGTGTTCTCCGTCATGTCGAGTTTCACCATCTGCGCCATCTTCAAGATCGACCTATCACGCATTCCCCGAGCATCTTATCCTCTCGTGGTGCTCTCCATGAGCCTTGAGAATATTTTCCGACTAATCAACGCCGTCATTCTCACCCCAGCCGAGGATGCTGCGAGCAGTAGGATCGGATATGCTTTTGGCGAGACCGCGCACACAGCCCTCGCTAGCTCCATGCAGAACGTGCTCATCCTAGTAGGTCTGTCGCGCCTGGTGTCACCCGGAGTGTCTGCCTTTTGCATATTCGCAGCCATCGCCATCATTTTCGACTTCTTCTATCTCTCAACCTTCTTCCTGTCGGTTTTGAGTGTTGATGTACGGCGGACTGAACTGAGCGACGCTCTCACCAAGGTTTCGATGCGTCACAATCGTCGCGCGTCCGACGTCAGAGCACGATCGACGTGGGTGGACCATGTTCTGAAAGGCAAGATCGCCATGTCGACCCGAATAGCCGGCACGATCATCATGCTGGGCTTTGTTCTCATTGCACAGTGGCATTTTGTCGAAGATGAGACAATCTTCCACTTTCTCGCCCGGCTATACAGGGGCTCCGAGAACGAAGGCCATGACGGGGCGACCAAGTCCGCCCTTGACAGCGTTCACCAGGCTAGAAGCCCAAAGTCGTGGCTCCGGCTTCAAGACCATGAAACGGCCCAGGAAATCATCAAGGTCATTAAACCCTCGGCACATAGCTACGTCGCCCGAGTCTACGAGCCGATTGTATTTGTCCTGAAAGGATCAGACCGGATGCCCAACTATCAAGAACCATCGCTACTGCCCGCGGTGTACGACTTTGTCAACCACCAGCTAACACAATTCATTGTCATTGTCATTGTAGCAGTGGCCGCCATTCGTCTTTTGACCAACTATCTTCTGTGGCAAGATGAGGACAGCAATGACGATACTCATCACCCTGACGGGGATCCACTGTTGTCGGTCAAATCATTCGCGGGTGGACACTCACTTGACGTTGCCATGCTGGCTGCTTCACAAGATGGCCATATTGTATCTGTCGGGCTTGATCGTCATATCAGTGTCTGGGATGTTCGTCCTGGTGGTATCAACTACGCAATCACAGACGGGGGCAAAGATGGGGAAACCCCCTTCCCTGTCCTAGGCATGACGATGGACGGCGACTCCCGGTGGCTCGCCATCTTATCGTCTTATAGGGCAGCCCTTTGGAACTTGAAAGAAGGCAAATGGGGGCCTTCGCTGCCAGTGGATCTCTTTGGTCAAAAACCAGAAGCATTCTTTTTCGGCCCCCATGAAACCAATGTGAACATCCCGAGACTGGTGCTAGTGCGGCGGAACGGGACTTTGACTGAGTTCACCCCGGATGCAGGCGAAGGTGAAGACTTTGGCGTCTGTCGCAGCCCTCTTGCCTGTGCGCAGCCGCTCTACAACAAAGGTGTGTAACCGTTGATGACTGAATGGCATCCATCCGGAACGTGATAAGCTAACATTGACCCACCAGGAGGTATCAAGCAGTCGCCACCACGGGTTTCACTAATAACATCGTCTCGACGAGGGTGTGTCCACGCGGCAACTCGGGAGCCCTTGACATGGAGCTCACGAAGCGTGGAGGTCGAAGGGCTTGATAGCCACGACGTACATCAAGTTGTGCCTTTGTCATCGTTGGGGCTTTTCTTGATCGCTGGAGCAGATCGTGTTCACCTCATCAACCTGGAAGATTATGGCGTAATCCACACATTCCGGACTGAAACGATGCAACAACGAACGCTTCAAAGCGCCTACGCTTTCCGGGAATCGTCCCAGACTGGAGACAGGGGCCTAATTACATTCACGATATGTTATACAAGAGCCGACTCCGGTGACTGCATCTTGCAAACTTACAAACCCTTGGAAGAAGGCGGTCTGATCTGCTACCACAGCTCTGTCCCGCCAACAAGTAGGGGGTGGTGCTCTTGGGATACGGCAATAGAGACGCGGAAACATGTTGAGAACCCCGGAACGTGGAGCGTTCTCTCGGATAGCAGCGTGGTCGGCATTAGACAAAAGTCGAGACGACCCGACAGCGACGACGCCGGTGGACGCCGCAGAGCGGATGGATTAC
This sequence comes from Stylonectria norvegica, assembly GCA_014621405.1. NCBI lineage: Eukaryota > Fungi > Ascomycota > Sordariomycetes > Hypocreales > Nectriaceae > Stylonectria > Stylonectria norvegica. Next base: position 110,761 of record JAANBC010000031.1, read on the forward strand.
GGCATAGATCACCTCGGAAGGACGTTGGGCGAGATCCATTTGGACGGTGGGAGGTTTGGACCGTCTCCCAAGGAGGGCGACTCAGGACGGACGAGACTCGACCTCTATTCCAAGACGATGAGCAAGCCGGGCACTTGATCGTGTCTGACCTTGGCCCGATGATCCGGGTTGGACAGAGATCCGTAGCGTTCAGCTTCGGCAATGTCGTCAAGCTTGTCACGGTGGGAGGACAAGAGCGCTTTGAAGGCAGCGCGGAGAGGAGGAGTCGCGAGTACTTGAACGTGGGCAGCCGACGACGCAAGCCAGGCGTGGCAGCACGGCCGAGAGCGTGGAGTTGAGATCAAAGAGCGTGAAGCTGAAACTCAAAGACCACGAGAAGTGAATCGAATGTGATTAGGCGTACTTATAACCAGCTCGGTTGGGCTTTGGACGGGCATAGAAGAGGCGCAATACATGGCTGGGCGGCTGGTTGGTTATGATATGGCGTTTATATCTTAATTATTCTCGATATCCACGGATGGGGAGGATTGGAAAAGGCAAAACGGTTGGCGTCACACATGATGGACTCGGCCGGCGTTGAAGATTATATAGAACTTGGAATCGAAGACAATCCGGGACTAGAAGAATCAAGAGGCATTCTTTAGAAACCGTACAGGCATCATCTCGTTTCACTCTGGGCGTGCTTTGGCATGAGGACTTTGGGACAGTCTTGGCATCGTGTGCTCTACATACATAGTGTAGCTGTGCTTCGCAGCAACAGACGCAAAAACGTTGAAATCCGTCAACGTGCGCCAGCCGAGGTAGATAAACTTGCGGGCATGTCAGACAGTGTCTAAGACAAGGGGGCGGGTCGGTGAGCCTTCCGGTTGGGGTTGGGGCTTGTTGTAAGGCTGGCTTCACAACCGGGCCAAACCTGGTCTTGACGACGGTCCACCGTCAACTCTACTCGTATAGAGAACGGCAAGAAGAAGATGGCATCAAACAACAACGAACGAACCTCACCGCTATTTTGGCCCGGTGCGTGGGTCGGCACGGAACGAAGATGGGTTTACGGGGGGCTGGGGGACTACTGGCTCCCACGGGCGAGGCCACCGATAACATGAACCCAAGAAAGCAGGAAACCACCAAGAAGGGGATGAACGGCAGCGTAGGAAGTACATGAACAGTCGGACCAGCTAAACCATCCGGGCGACGGCCGCATAGCAAGAGGCCACCCGCGGCGTGGCCGTTCCCTGGATGCGCACGTGCTGAGTGGTGATGGGTGTTATGTGTATGTGGCCGAAGAAAGAAATGGGGAGGCTGGGGATTTTCGACTGACAGGGGTTGTTGTTGGTGTTGTCGTCGGAGGCCCGAGGTCTAGAAGAGAGAAGAGTCGAGCGGGTGGGGACACGACATGTGTCGGCGAATACACCACATGCTTGATAATGTCGGTCGTGGTGGTGGTGAAAGTGCGAAGTAGTGGTGGTGATATTGGTGAAGTTGGTGTTGATTTGGTGGTCACACAACAGGTAACACGAATAACGACGTCGGTTTCGTGTTCAAGATGCATAATTAGCACCTACGTAGACACGGGCTCTTTGGAGCTTCGTTCGATAACCTAGTCGATAGTGTCAGCCTAGGCGGGTTGACGATCCATCATGGGTCTCGGGTGGCCCCTTATTAGTCGCGACTCTAAAGGCCTTGTCTCACTCGGTCGCTATTAATCGGCAGGGAGGACTCCGACTAAGAAGTACTGCTTAGGTATGTATTCAACGTAAGAAGCAAATTCTTTGTAGGCTGCTTTAGACGCATTATGCAAGGTACTGCCGGCTGACTGCATCATCTCCATTGAAACCATTTCTACTACGATTACAATAAGGTACCTACTTTGTAGTCTAATTATCGCGAGAGGTTGTCGTCGTCGGGTCACGGGGCTCTTCTTTTTTCCGGGCACCGCGTTTTCCCTTTTTCGTCGACGGTTCCGAGAGGCCTTGTCCTTCTTTCCCCCTTCTTTACCTCATAATCTTGGACATGAATTAATTGTCAGCCGATCTCTCTGTTTCTCACTCTATCTCTATCTCTCTCTTTCAGCCTCGGTCTTCGCCCGGCAATTTGTCGTGGCCCACGTCGTGTCAGGGTCGTGTTTTTTTGGGGGGCTGCGTCTGTGTTTGTCCTAGGGGGCTTTTTAAGTCTCGTTAATGCTTGGACCGCTTTTGACGCGATTTTACATGCAACCCGCGTTCTGCAACCACAACGACATTATCGACACTCAGACACCACAGGCTTGGGCAATTGGTTAGGCCTTGATTCTTGTGAGAAGTGCAGAGAGTGAGAAGGAGGAGAGACGAAGCTGTGTTGAGCTGTTGGTTCTACGTCTGTTTGCGTCATCGTCGTCTCATTGCTCGTTTGGCTGTTTGTTGTTGTTGTTGGTGTTGTTATTGTTGTCGTCGTTGCTTCTTCTGTTGCTGGCTATTACCAGCAAACGCTCGTTTGGCCTCACAATCGCTCAATTGCACTCTCAAACACTGCCAATCACTATCAATCACTCACTACACTACCTACACATACCTTCTTGACTAACCCTGACCACTTGGATTGGAGAGCTTGACCCTCCCTACCCGTCTGTAGTGCCCGCGCGCAGATCCACACAAACCACCAAACCACGCAGTCTCACAGACCTCACAGACCTATCACCACCATCTCCAGATCCGCCTTTATAAGTTAGCAGGTCCGCTCACCGCCAGGCCCTGTCGATTGACGATTGGCAGTCTGGTTGTCTACCTTGCCTACTGCGTACGAATAAGGTCAGCCTGCCAACCCCCCCCCCCCCCACGATCCCATCGCCATGCTCCCGGCGGAGCCTGCGTCTCGCCGTTGCTACTAGTTCGTCGCCCTCGTCCTCGGGTGCATTCTTCTGTTGGCTGAGGCCCAGTCGTTAAACGTCACAAACGTCAAACGTCACAAACGTCAAACGGCGAGGGCTACTTTATGGCTACCTTACCTTAGTTGTTCCATGTATCCATCGACAGGCCTTCGTCGGTCCCATGTCCCCGTCGCTGACCTCGGACCAGGTTCAATTCTGGCACCTCAAGCTCAAGCTCAAGCGAACCCGAGCCCAGTTCTTCAATCTTCAATGCCGCGCTGCTACCGCGTCGCCTTCCGCTCGTTCTGTTGCTGACGCTCGAGGCCTCGACCGACGACAATCCAGAGATCTCGTCTGTGGCTGTGACCCAACCAAACCATCCTCCTCATCATCCTCACCCGATCATCGTTGTCCTTGTCATTGTCAACACTACGCCTCCGAGGATCCAATCACAGCCCGCCAGCTGTCGCGCCGCTCCGGCCTCGCCTCCCGTTCTCGCCTACTCTCAACGTCGTCTCGCCCTGCCCTGCTGTTCAGCGGCCCTGCTGGCCTCCCCGGCTGCCTCTGCTAAACCTGCCTTGGCCAACCCGCCTTAAGTTGGGCTGCATTGCGCGAGCTGCTGCACTGCAACTGCACTGCGCTGCGCTGCGCGCCGTGCTGCAGCTCAGCTGTGGAGCTCCGTGACGGTTAGTCCAGCCAACCTCTTTACGTCGCCGTTGTTTTCCCTCTTTTTCCTCACTTTCCACTCCACGGCCGTCCTTCTCTTCCTCCCCCTAGGCCTGTCGCCCGTGCTTTGGTTCATATGCGAGGCTGTTTCTCCCCCCCTGGCCCGCCGCTGCAGACTGAGAGAGAACCCCGGTTCGTGGTCCCTCCATGTCTAACAACTCCTAGCTTCCTGGAAACCCCCTCGAGCAGCCGCTCAACCACCCGTTCAAGGAACTGTTCAACCACCCGCTCAAAGTAAGCTTTGTTGAGCCGCATGGCGTCCTCCGAGGTGGATCAGAAGTTTCTCGGCAAACTGGCCAAGGCTGTCGAGAATGACAACCCTTTGCTGTCCTCGATGCTCTTCAAGATCCTCGGCCTCTCTTTGAACCTCGCCGAGCAGCTCGTTGCCGCCAAGAAGCAGCGTCGCCCTGAGCAGGGCAGTACCCCTCGCGCTCTGCGCCGCGTTCTGCACATCCTCTGGCTCTCCCGGGAGGGTCTCATTATGCTGGAGCAGTATGTTATCCCGTTGGTCGGAAACTACGTTGAGCTCAAGGTCCTCGCCTACAAGCTGCGCGCCTCCTTCTTCCACATATTCGCCCTCTTCCACAACCAACCGCCCGTCTCCAACATTGGCAGGTGGACCCCTGATATCTCGACGCCGCCGAAGTTAGACAAGGGAAAGGGCTTGGCCACCGACCTGGATCCAGAGTCCAGGTCTTCGTCTATTCAGCCTACTCATCCTTTAGAGGGCGGCCCTGTCCTCCCTCCGCCAGGCTTTGAAGTCCAGAGCACGCTACTGCCGCCCTCGTTCTTGATTCCTTCCAGAGACTACCTTCCCGAGGCGAATAAGTACTTCCTCGAAGCTTCTGACTTGGCCGACGGTCTCCTCTGGGGCTCACACTCGTTGCGTCTGTCCGTCAAGACCGAGTACTCGGCATTCCTCTACGAATGTGCCCACGAGGCCAATGCCAGCCGGCAGCTCGCCAAGGACACAGTTGCCGAAGTTTACGAAGCCACCGAGGGCATGGACGACGACATGTTTCAAGATGCTTGCGAGTTGGTGACGGTTCTCGGCAAAATGATGAAGCGTGGACTGGGCTCTAGCAACAGCAACTTGCGTGGCAACACCCAGACACAGACCCACACCCAAACCTCGACTCCTAAGTCTATTCTAAAATCCACTCCACCACCTGGAATGGAGAATCCGATATGAAAGAGGGCGTGCATGCTCTCTTTCTCTTCATACGCATAAAGGGAAACGCCGACTCTTCAAACCACGCGAATGTATTCTGACCCGACAAATACATCTGCTTCAGCCTCTGATTTAGCATCGACATCGGCAACGGCGACGCGACTAACTCAACGCGTCCTGTTCTTCCTCGGCAGTAGGACCTCGACTTCACAGTGCCTTGTCGCCGTTTCCACCCGACGCAGCCATGTCGACGGGGAGCCGAGGCTGACAACCGAGACGCCCTCGGCGGCCCGTCCCGAGCTGCATGTCGCGTGGGGTTTCTCAGACATGTCACCAACCCGTCATGCGAGTGCTCGGTCCAGCCCAACATACTGCATTCCTGGCGCAATAGGTTTCATGGAAAGCACAAGCGACCTTGGCGGTTGGACTTTAAAAATGTTGTTACTCCTAGATTCACCTACTTCTCAGGGCCGCATGGCTTCTTGCGCGGTCCGATCCGCCTTCTTTTCGAATTTGTTTTTGATACCCACATCTTTTGGATTGCTAGAGGGGAGCGCATCTATCCGGCGGGGGTTTTCCTTATCGGGGAGCAAAGGCATATACTGGCTGTATCTGAGAAAAGATACTGGCCCGCTTTGAGACATAGACACGGGAGAGGACCGGAGTCATTCTGGTGTGTGATAGTGTATATTTGTATCGATATAACAACAAGCAACGTATTGGTTTCTAGGTGGTCGTCGTTCGAATTGCTACTTGAATGACCAACACAAGAACCAGTTGATTATCTAAAGGCCAGGTTACTGACTCCTTTTTAGTCTGGTACACGAAAGAACGGGTGCCTTTAGAAAATCATATCAAAGCTATTTCGTCGACGTATCCTATTACCCCTATTACCAGGCAAAGAGCGCCTTCTCAACTCTCAAAAGCCCCGTCTCCACGAACGACAAGCCTCGACGAGCAAGACGAACGATCCAATGTCATAAGACGAATCATCTCATGAACACACCCTCACCAACCTCCCATCCAACTCCCTCCCCTTTCTCGAGCATCAGGTTCCTCAAGCATCAGGATCCTCCAGCTCTTCCTGCTCCACCCCCTCCACCCACGTCTCAACCCTCCTCTCCCTCCTCTCCCTATCCTCCCCATCCAACCTCCTCGCCTTCTCGCACTTCCTCCGCATGACCTCAAGCGGGATCATGCGCCCCGTGACATTATAGAAATTCGCCTGCATCTCCAGCCACTTGCTCTTCTGGTACTTGCTCTCCACCGTCGCCAGCAGCCGGCAGTCGCGCGCGCTAAACGACGCGTCCGGCTCGATCTCCAGGTTCGGCGGGTACATCTCGCCCCAGATCACCTCGCTCAGGTACCGCATCTGTCGCCGCGTCTCGCGGTCTTGGTAGTGCACGCCCGAGGACGACGAGGAGGAGGATTCCGACGAGGCTTCGTCGCCCGAGAAGGATGCGGCGGCTGTAGTAGCGGCTGCGGCTTTGGCTTTGGCCTTTTTGGTCTCGGCGGCGACTTTGGTGTTGCGTGTGCCTTTGTGCCATTTGTTGTTGACGGGTGCTTTGCCCTTGCCTTTGTCTTTGGGTTTACCTTTGCCTTTCCCTTTGCCCTTGTCCTTGTCCTTGGCTTTTCCCTTGTCAGCGGCGGGTTTCACTGGAGTCCAATTGTCCCGGACAGAAGAGTTTTCGTTCTCCTTGTCGTTGGAGGTGGTCTCGTCACCGGTAGTCACTGCAGCGTCCGTCTCCTCTGCAGTTGTCTCCTCAGCCGACGTCCCTTCCGCAGGTGTATCTTCAGCTGTCGTCTCCTCGCCTTCATCCGTCGTCTCGCGAGGCCGATCCTTGATGACATGCCACCGCGCCTTGACCTCTTTCTTTCCGCGATTGAGGGCATTGCCAATATCCGCCCAAGTCTCATTGCCCTCCTTCATGGCTCGCACGAGAGCGTCTTCGGAGCGCGACCAGCCCGAGCCATCGTCCATGTAGCTCTTGGTGTCGTCTCCGGACGTTGATACCCTGGAAGGTGTTGCGGTCGTGTTGGCTTCTGTCGAGGCCTCGTCGGTTTGGGCTGACGAGTCGACCTGTTCCGAGATGTCGGCTTGGTCTGAGGTGTTGGTATCAGTGGTTTCCTCTGTCTCTCCGGAGGGCTGAGAGTCTTCGCCTTCGCTCGATTCGGGCTTCTTCTTCTTGCCCTTGGTCTTCTTGCTGCGTCTTCTGTCTCTGCTCGGCTCGCTCTCGCTCTCCTGCTGTACCTCGGACGACGAAACATCTGTGTCGTCTGCAGAGCTGTCCTTGCTCGTCGTCTGGTAGGAGTCGCCCTCGTCGGTCTTCTCGACCGAAGTAGTATACTCGCCGCTCGTCTCCTCGCCAGTCTCCTCCTCGGTAGAGTCCATGGGCAAGGGGTCGTCGGGACCAGACGACTCCCACTGCCACTCGGAGTTTTCGGCAGCTGTGACGGGCATCTCTTTTGGCACGACGGGGTCTTCGCCCATCATAAGGTTTCCGAGCGAGACGTGGAAGTTCTCGGGCGAGAGTGCTGCGTTGTGAGGTGACCAGCTCATTATGGGGAAGGGGGTCTCTTAGGCCGTGTATCGGATGTTGCGTAGGCTTGAGTGAAGGTATGCTCTGTACAGCGTATGTCAGTCAAGAGCTTAATTGGAGCTGATGATGTACTTACACGCGACGAAAAGGAATCCAAGCTGTGTAAGACTCAAGTCTCGCTGGTATCTGTTTGCTGCAGCGGGTTGACAACGTTAGCAACCAAGCACACCAAGACAACATCCGGAAAGGAAACACCAAGCAACCGACCTCGTCTCTCTGCAGCGCAGCTTTGCCCCAGAAAGTGAGCGCCGACAGCTTACAATAGTTATGTTTGAAAAAGGTACAGTAGTCGACGTTGTATCTATAGTGAGGCGTTGCGGGTGTCGTTGATACTCACGTATTGTGATGTAAGTAGTGATGGTGACTGTGTTAATTTGGTGTTGGTGTTGAAAGCAGAAATCCAGGAGCAGAGAGGGAGGGATGATATAGCTGAGGTGCTTTCTTGAATCAGCCTGTAAACAGAAGCTGGCAACTGGTGCAGCTGATGGCTCTCTCATGAATGACCGTTGGCATTGTTGAGCCATTCGAGAATCAGGGGTTGTCCACAGACTCACCAGCTGTTGTGTTGCAGTTTACACCTGTGAGCATTGTAGCAGATGAATCCTCATCACCAACGCCTATACCTTAGAAAGCTCATGATCGCTTCACTAGTAGTTTACTGATTTAATATATTTAGACGTACTACGTGGAAGTACATGTCCCAAATTGCCCTGCCCGACTCTTCGCATGTTTCCTACCCTACGCTCCAATGCCGAGTTTCCGTTTCATCTGAGTTAAGCCTATCTCACAAGACGAAAGGAGGAGATCGTTTATACAAAGGCTTCATCTGTTTATTCATCTGCTGTAATTTGCTCTTTCTCAATCATCTCCGTAAATATGATCAACAGAGGTAGTAGGGGTTCGAGTAGCCGGCGCCAATAACACTAAGCCCATTAGAGCTGACTCATCTCACAAACATTCGATTCAACGCTGTATAATTTAGATCTACATAGATATTATACATTTCCCCAAACACTACCCTCAAACGGTAGAGACTCCATCGCCTCCGTTCACGACTCCACTGATAATTACCAAGACGAAGGTATCATGGCTGATTCCCTGCCCCATCTCCCGGCCGAATACGCCCGCGGCCTCGAACTCATTGACGAAGCTCACGCGAAAGACCCAAAGACCACCACAGGCCCCGATGGCTCGACGGTGCCTTACGAGCTACACTATGCTCGCAAAATGACCAAGTGGCTCGCCTTACGCTGTCCATCCGCACCACCTGTGCTCCAGCTAGCATGCCGAGCTCAGCACTTCAGAAGGTCCGTGAGAAGCACAGTCTCATATCGAGTTGAACTCATCGTTTCACCAGGTGGGAAATCCCTCGAAACAGCTTTCCCATGACCCGCCCCGGCTACTTGACGTGGCGCGCAAAACTCAAGGCCCAAGCCGCTCAGCAAGTCGCTGAGCTGCTGGGTTCCCCGTCCGTTACGCCGCCCATCCCAGACGAGGACCGAGAGCGCGTCGCTGCCTTGATCCGCAAGGAGAACCTCAGCTCCGACGAGGAGACACAGGTCCTCGAGGACGTTGCTTGCCTGGTCTTCCTCGATGACCAGTTCGATGACTTCGAAAGCAAGGCCGACATTGACGAGGAAAAGATCATCGGCATTCTGCGTAAGACGTGGGGCAAGATGGGCGACCCAGGGCGGAAGCTGGCTCTCGCCATGGACCTGAGTGAACGAGCTCAGATGCTGATAGGAAAGGCCCTGGCGTCATAGCCTTAGCCTCAAGTGCCCCAGTGGTGACACCACGGAGCGTATGTAGTCAACTCTTTTCTCCCAACGATAACGATCTCGGCATCCCAAGGAGTCAATGTTCATCGAAGAAGAGCGAGAGCGCCGTCATTGATCAATCAGCCAAATGTTCCGGCTTCTCAGTCACGGGCTGGGTAGTCATCCAAGGCCGTAATTTATCGGACCTCCCTCCCAAACCTCAATCATTTTCCGGTGACGATGAAAACCGCAAAGCCAAGCAAGCCCCGGCGTGATGTGGCACAAGACCACCAACTTACGCACTTCCAGAACATGTCCAACATGGCGTAGCGGAACCTGTGAATCCCTCAGAGATGCTCATAAACGGCGTGAAGAGCCTGCATCGCGTTGGATCCATTGGCCATCAGCGCTCGACAAGTGCTTGACACTCCCCCCAAAGTTCCCCCCCAACCCCCAACGTGCAGAGCCCAGGCTGCATTGTCTTGTCTGGAAGATTCTCGAGGACGACAAAAAGGGAGCCTGTGTAACCCTGGCCGGGGTGTAGAGAGAATCAAGTATGCCCTGGAGATCCCGTGGGTTTGGGGGCGGGAGCACAAGAGATCCGGCGGCCTCGCGATCCAGCACGTCCATCAGGAACACCGTCATCACGGCGTTTCTCGAAAACTCGTAGCTCTTCCCAAGCCCGCTGGATCTCATGCTTCCAGAGGCACGTCGCCTATCGGAAGTATTGAGATACCATGATACGACTCTCGGCTGAATAGGCTCGGTTGATGGGTTTCCGTGTCTTCGGCGCCTTGACTCTCGACGTGTGGATGTGTGGCGTCACCCGGCATGCCCAACATCCGCCTTATTCTGTTCTCCAGGATTCTGGTGATTGATGATAGTCTAGCGTACCATTGCCAATATACTCGAGCCGCATGTAGGAGATGCGCAAGACAAAAGCGTGATGGATGGCCCTTGCTGCTGGGGCGTTCCCTCTCGCATCTGCCCATCACAGCTGCACCCCTGACGTCAACACGGGATTTGGGCGCTGCCCAGTTGCTACACTGAGTGTGAATGTGATAGATGCTTTCCCAAGCCACGACTTGGTCTCTAGACCGCACTAAATCCGGCTGCTTCCCATCCGGCTGCTCCCTTGGTATCGAGTCCTGCTTGTTCTCATAGCCATTGTTTGTTGATGTGACATCAAACTGGGACTATTTCGGGCGACGTCCCATAGCTGTGGAACATCGAACGCAACATGAACCAACGTTGTCGTGCCATGTCTCTGCCCATTGAGCCACCCCCCTGCGATGGATCGTCCCGGACAAGACCCTTGAATCCCTGGAACGGGGAGCCTCGAAGGCACCGTCAGGGATGAGGCAGATTGACAGCTCTGTCACATATTGGTCGGCACCGATTTTAGGGCCCGTAGCTTCGTCGAATACTTTCTGAAGCGCGGCTGCCGAATCAAATCGTCACAGCCGCTGCCGGGCTCGCAATTCCCTCCCTTACGTCCCTTGCGTGCGCGTCTTCAGCCGACTCGGATTTTGGAACGTGAATCCGGGAGCTGAAGCTGCGGCGAATGCTGTTGAACGAGCCGGGTTGTAGAACAAACCGAGCTGAGCTAGCCACTTATAGCTGCCAATGCGGTCCTCGGCGTTGTGGGGGGTCTAAGATGGGGGCACAGATGCATGACAGATCCTAGGACGAACTGCCGGCGTCACTTGGAGGGGAATCTGAATGCCTCCTTGACTAGCTGCAGCGTTTCCTTCGTACCTGGTACCATATACGACCAGCTATCAGAGTAGGCTCTGTAACCAAGAGCCGCTATGTTGGTCTACTAGTAGGCTGGCGTTGAGAGAAGAACACTTGTGATTTGGCGCTTATAGAAAAACCTAGTGATTCGTCATGGTAAACGGGCTGGTGCCGAAATTTGGCTGACCTCGTTTCCTGGCTTCGTTGGCGCCAGCTGATTATTTCAATTGACCCTTGCTTTTCCCTGTACTTCCGCGTTCCCATAGGAAGTCCTCTGACTAGGAGCCGCGCGCGATGGGGGGCCATGGATCATGGACTCATGGACTCATGGACTCATGGACCGATCCCTATCTCGGGGGGCCGTGGAGCCTGGGTTACGACGTTACTTTTGGCCCTTGAACCAGGTCACCAAAGCCACCCAGATCCGGTGGGGGAAGGAGCTGAAGCCATGTCGCTTGTGATCTGATCGCCGTAGGGATGTCGCTGGGGGTGTTCATCCGATGCGGTTCGACAAGGTTGTCATTGAGCCCGAAGGGATGGTAACCGAGCCGCCACAGTCTCTGGGCTGGTTGTGCTGTAGATCCCATCTCCCACTTCAGCCCGGAGTGGTCAGGCTAAGCAAGCGTCCGGGGTTACGGGTCGAAACTTGCATGGCCAATCGACAAATGCGCGTCGCGAACGTAAAATTAGAAGCAGAGTTTCTATTCAAGAGCCGTCCCATCAAAAGCTCCCATCAGGATGCTGGCATGCGGCGGCAGACGTCGAAGAAAGACTCGGCGGATTTGATGCAAGGATATGGCCTTGTGTATCTCTTCTTGTGAGAGAACTAAAGAAATCGTACCTCCATATCTCCGAGAGATTTGTTCCCGAGTAAGGCAGAGGAAACAAGGGCGACGGCATGTGAAATGTGAATCTCTCCCAGGAATACTCAAGCTAGCATGTGGCGTAGCTTGGAGCGGATCAGCTGTAGTGGCTATACTGTGATGGGGCGTTGGCCGCTCGCCGCTTCGCAGGCTTCATCCAGTTCAGAGATTCGGATTGTCAGGCCCCTATATCGTGGCGCGTCAGCAAGCGTCGAGCAGCTTCCCACCTACACATTGGCTGTCCGTTGAGGGAACCAGAACTCAGTATATGCATGGCTTTGCGGTATTACATATCTACTGTAGATACCAAGTCGAGCAGGAGGGAGCTGAAATCCATGGATCTAAGTGGAGCCCCCGATGCACCCAGCACTAGACGGACCCTACCGGGGCCGCCGCAGGCACCGTGCCAAACTGCCCCCGGTCCTC